>CAJNIZ010005785.1:0-17838 GCA_905231905.1 Symbiodinium pilosum | reverse complement strand
GTTTAGGGTTTAGGGTCTAGCAAGAGACCTGGGAGGTTTATCGCTATAGAATCAGTCGTAGGGACTCACATGTAGGTAATCTTTTCCTTTGTTCACCCCGACAGCTCGGTGTAAGGGCTTAGGGGCGTAGGGGTTGGGGTTGAGGGGCTTAGGGTTTAGTGGCTTAGGGTTTAGGGTTTATAGGTGTAGGGTTTAGGGTCTCATTTTGAGAAGAAGTCCCGCCTTCTCCTTCACCGGAGTTAGAAGATTTTTCGTAGCTGGTAGTACTGTAGGATTCTCTCAAGTTGCTTCCAAGCAGTCTTGATGCTCCTAAAATTTTGGGTACCGTTTTGGGGGGCGCCTATAACAAGGACTATAATGTATATTAGGGTTTATATTGGGGTCAGTTTTCTGCAAAGGAAGGGTTGCCACTTAAATCCAAAACCATAAACCAAACATAGGTCTCCGCTGGAAGGTCTGCAAAAGATGCGGATCTGGGCTCCAGGGAAATGAAGTTCAGGGCGAACTACCCCCATGGCTCCATGCAGGAACTACAGTCTGAACTCCTTAAGGGGTGTTATGTTGGGGGATTATATGGGGGAGTACTATAGGGGTTAGTCAGGGGGATACTAGGAGTTTAGACTATAGCTCATGTAGCAACTAACCTTACCCTAGGGCTCTATAACTCTAGACACTAAACCCTAAACAGCACCAACTTTTAGACCCAGGGTTAGGAACTGCTGGTGCAGCTTCTGATATGAGCCATTTTCTAAACTCCTTAATCGGGATCATATAGCGAATTGAGCGAATTATATTAGGGACAATTATAGGGGTTATTAAGGAGGATACTAGGAGTTTAGACTATAGCTCATATCAAGCCCTAAACCCCTACATCCCTCTATAACCTAAAACCTTATATAACCCATTATAGTAGTTTCCATTTTCTTTTCCATTATTCCCATATAACCCCAAAACAAGGGGTTCATATTGGTAGTTTCCCAAAATAGGGGGACCCCTATATAGACCCTAATATACTATAATCCTTATTATGGGGACCCCCAAAAGATACCCCTTATTTTGGGTAACCCCCATATCGTTTGGGGTTTAGGGTTTTGCCCGGCAGCAGCTTTAGTTCCGGGAGTGTTGGCTGGCGGTCATTTGGTCTGAGCTCGTCCTGAGCCGCTTCCATGTTTACAGCTGAGTACACTCCCGGAAACTAACATGGAAACCCCAAAAGGGCCCTTTAAAGACTACAGGCCTTCTAAAAGGGGGCTATATGGGTTTCCATGTTAGTTTCGAGGAGTGTAGTCCTAACCTCTTCAAGAAGCGTTTAGGGTTTAGGTTCAGGGTTTAGGTTTAGTGTTTAGGTCAAGAATCTCCTCATGTGGAACAGAAATTAGGCTCACATTGTGGAAGACGCTTACTGTTGGAAATGCTGATGTGTCGGAGTTTCCAAAAGGGAGCGGCCCCTGTTGGGAGTTCGTACAATGAGGAGACTATAGTACATTGGGGTCTGTACTAGGGCCCCCTGTTTATGGAAGCTGCCATATATGCGCAGATACATATTACCCACCAAGCTGTAGTTCATTCCGAGCCCTAAACCCTAAATGCCTTTATTTCCGAGCTCAGCTTCAGGCATTTGGGTTTAGGAAATGCAGGCTGAGGGGTCCTCAAATTGACATGGAGCACCTAAATGACACTATAAGGAGTCCTGTCAAGGGCGCTATATGGGTTCCACGTTAGCCTGCGGGCGGGTAGGGATTCCCGAAAGCAAGATAGGTACATCCTAGGTCAGAGTTGTCCACCATCCACCCTGATTCAAGCCTAATCCCTAGTGTGAACCGCAAAGCCATGGAAGAGTCATAATCATTAAGGTCACTCGAGGTTTTCTCTTTTCTAAACAAGGAAAGGTTTTGTGTACATATCAGTCATCCTATGTATCCACCTTTCGGGGTGGTGTACATACGCCTGACATATCCAGGAACTGGCCATATCAGTCTTGTAGCAGCCATTCTCAATCTTTCTTGCCATTTGTTGGTTACCAGCGATAAAACCAGCTTTGATTCTGCATCCAACGTAGCCACCACGGGTGATTGTCAATTAAATTCTAGTGACAACTTATGATGTTTTTTGTTTGCTACCGGTCAGGCGGTTGCGCCTAAGACTTGTCCACCATCAGCTACCTTAATCAATAAAGACCGATTCTCACAGATCAAAGTAGTGTGCTCTACTTTAAGCATACTTGATCAACAACCACCACCGCCAACACCACCGCCGCCGCCGCCGCCGCCGCCACCACCACCACCACCACCACAACAACAGCAACAGCAACAGCAACAGCAACAGCAGCAGCAGCAACAACAACAACAACAGCAACAGCAACAGCAACAGCAACAGCAACAGCAACAACAACAGCAACAATAACAGCAGCAGCAGCAGCAGCAGCAGCAACAACAACAACAACAACACCAGCAACAACAACAACAACAACACATTACTTGGCATCCCACTTGTCATTTCTGCACATGTTTATGTTTAGGGTGCCGGGTTCGCGAAGAAACTTTAAGCCCCAAACTCTTAGTAGGCCCCTGAGATATTTGTTATTTTCCCTAATGGCTTTAATAGGGGACCCTTCATACGAAGATTGTTCACAGGGTTTTAGGGGCCAACCCAGAACCCTAAACAGCGTTGGCATTTCAGGAGCTTTAAGCTAAGGGCTCATGTCGTGCCTATACAACGCTATGGTTCAAGTCCTCAAACGCCCACCAAGGGCTTGCGTCGAGGGTTTGGATTACCCCATTTCCATGCTGCTTTGCCACTGCCTGGCTTTGCTTCTGCACTTCGACACCTGCTTCTATGGCTACAGCACTTGGCCCTAAACCCTAAAGCCTAAACCCTCAACAAGACATGATGCTACCCACTACCGCCTCAGCCGCGTGGAGAGCACGCTTCAACATTGAACCTCAAGCCCTCAACGAGGTTAACTGCAAGTGTCTGTATGCCATTGGGGTATTCTACATAAGCCTCAAGTATCTTACTCGCGCATGGCTCCTGAAGTTAATCTCTAGATCCTAACCCCCTAATTCTTAACTTCTCAAACAATCCGAACCCTAAATCCGCCAAACCCCAAACCCTAAACCTCCTAAACCCTAAACCCTAAACCCCAAATTCGGAAAGAGAGCCGAGGCTACCCGCGGCGCGGCACGTGCCAGATATGACCTAGAAGAAGGCCCCTAGAAAGGGGTCTACAGTTTAGGGTTTAGGATTCAGTGTTGGGTTTAGGGTTTAGGGTTGGAGGTTTGTGTTCAGGGACTTGGATTTAGGTTGCAGATTTAGAGGGTTTAGGGTTCAGGGTTTGCATGTGTTTCTCAAGAAATGGGCTCCCTTCTATACATTGTATAGATCCCCGAAAGAGACCCCGATTGTTGGAAGCCCCCCATCTAAAGAACAATTTGTCGTTGCCAGCTGGTCGCCCCCAAATGAGGAATGCCCACAGCAGCCTGTTGGGTGCATATGAGCTTCTAGTATCCCACAAAGCCTTATAATACTCCCTTATATAATCCCCTTTAAGGAGTTCAGACTATAGCTCGTATGAGGTTCACGTACGTGGCCTCACTTGAAGAGACGACAATCCTAAACCCAAACCCTTTCCAAGCAGGGGCTTGACTTGACCGGGCTTCACACGATCATGTGAACTATAGTCTAAGATCCTTAGACAGCAGTTATATAGGGAATTGAATTTAGGTTTCAACCTCCTTAAAGGTTGTGTAGGAGATTATATAGGAAGTAGTATCGGGGTTTTTGGGGGGGATACTAGGAGCACTATGACTCATGTATACCCGAATCCAATATAGATGAAACATGATCACGTAGAGTAGTACCCCAGCAATGTTCAATTTGATATTAAACCTCAAACCCTGAACCCAAATATTTTGGTGGGGGTCTCCCCCGGGCTTGGGAGGGGTTGCTCGGATGTAGGCATTCAGGCATGACTTGTTAGGATCGAAAAGGACGCCTCGGGTGACGAGAGGGCCTTGATCTGTAATTGTGTCGTGCAAGTGTAATTTTTATTCAAAGAGGGTTTCATTCTTACAGTTTTAACACTTGCAAAACTACCTCTTCTCAATGGTGTTGAACTTTGAAATCGTTCTCTCTGCAAATTCACCATACAGTTTCGATGTAACATCATGACAGTACCTGAAATTCAGGATTTCTTCTGAGCTTTTGGTACTGCAGAGGGGATGTCCTGCGTAGTTTTGTTGTTAAGGCCTCTATGGGTCCGGAGGCTATTGTACGTGTGTTACCTGGCGACAGACGGCGCACGCTGGGACATCCATACCTTAAACCTTCGACTTCTTGCAAGACCGGAAACCCTAAAGCCCAAACCCTGGCAGGGTGCTCTGAAGCAAACAAAGGGTAGCTGCCATAGATTCCATAGATAGGGGGAAGCCTCCACAAAAGGCGGGAACCTAGTCTTCAGAAATCCCCATACGCAGCACCTGCTGAGAGCGATGAACCGTTTTTTCCGCGAATTGCCTGTATTTGGATTTGCAGAGCTGCTGGAAAGTGGAGTGTGCGAAATTGCAGCTGACTGTTGGTTGATAAAACTGATTTATTGGAACTTGTAGGCGTCCCCCTAAGCTAAACCCTAAACCCTAAACCGCGTCGGGGTCCCCATAAAAAAAGCAAGAGAGCGAAGGATGCGGAGCTTATTTTGGGCAGTTTGAACTCCCCTTACATCCCCCCAGCGTTATAAACCTCATCATATACCACGTATAGCCTTATACACCTTAAACCTTAAACCCTGTGCTAATTTTTGGAGACACTTGGGCTTGATCTTCTCTTAGCCTGATTTTAGGATTTGTTTGCTGGTTGTTAGGAAACAGAAATCTAATTCATTCTTGGGGTATGAGGGCTACTGTAAGGATATCTCCATTCCCTACCAAGACTAAGCAAGCTGCTTTGAATGCCATTCCTGTTACTTTGCTGAGGGATGGCGGGAGGGCATGCGGATCTGCTTTTCCGCGCAGGGTTCCAACACCCCCCGCTCTCCCAGAAGCCCAGGTACAAGCAAGTCATGAAGCTTAGGCGTCATGGTCCTGAGCCTTAGGCAGCGTTATTAGGTGCTCTTCCGTGTGGTGGAGTGGTTTGGTAGTGGTTGACTTCTGACTTCGGCAAAACCAATCAACCATCCAATGAAACCTTTGCATGATTCAATGAGCTTTGGCATCTGAGGATCCAGTTTAGCAAGCAAGCCTGCAAACGTCAAGATAAACGCCAAAACCCTAAACTCTAAGCCCCGGAGCCTGAACCTAAACCCCCAAACCCTAAACCCCTAAAACCCTACACCCCTAAACCCTAAAACCCTAAACCCTAAACCCTCAACCCCAAGACCCTAAACCCCAAGACCCTGAACCTTAGCTCTTGCCCAGGGACGACGACGCTTATGCTTCGCCGTCTGCCATTAGAGATGACTACAAGCTTCTTTCCTGGATGGTCTTAGGGTTTAGGGTTGTAGGGTTTAGGTTTAGGGTTGTAGGGTTTAGGGTTTAGGGTTGCAGGGTTTAGGGTTTAGGGTGTAGGGAGATATTACACCCAAAAACAGAGAATCATATGGAAAAGCGCATGGAACATGAAAGGGGAATTTGGAGTACGTAGATTTATAGTGGCTTACAGGGATTTTGTGACGCTTTTATATAGTTTAGGCCGCTAAGGAGGTACGGTACCATGGCATGGTCTTCAGGAATCAGAGTTAAGGTTTAAGGGTTCCGGGTTTAAGTTTCAGAAGTTATATGGTTCAGGGTTGAGGGTTTAGAACTAGATAACCCCAATGGGGTTTTGGATTTTGGGGCCCAAAGCCTCTACTAATCCTAGCCGTAACCCGGTGAGTTTCCAGGGCCTGGTGGTTTGCGCATTATACGAGAACCTGAGAACGTTTGCCTTTCTGCAAAGCCAAGCCTCCAACTTGAGATCTTGCACTTGCGATTAGGACACCAAGACATGCTTGGAGCAGATCCTCCCGTGCAAGAAGGCCATCGGTGTGCCCATGCAAGCGTGCAAGGCGGCGCGCAGTAGTCTTCTTGGAGCAGCACGCAAGCGTGCGCACGAGACAAGAAGAAGCAGGAGGAGAAGGACCAAAAGCGGCCGAAAAGAAGCGACTTGAAGCGGCAGGCTGGTTTGCTGTCTAGAATTCGTGAGTGTGGAGTGGAGTGTCGGAAGCTCTGCAACCCACCTCGTTGACAGCGCCCGTTTATTTGACTTGCAGCAGATCCAAATGGGTATAAAATATATTACGGCATCTACTATGTAGGGAGCAATGTATGGGTACCAAAATGTGACCCTAATTTTGGGGAATTGACAATGGTGGATTTCTGCACTCCGCAACTTCACCGTAATCTCAATCACCGTGGTCCTGACAACCTTAAACGCCAAAGCCCAACACTCAACCTCTGAACCCCTAAACCCTAAACTCCAAACCCTTAGAACCTGAATCTAAAGCTGTAAACCCTAAACCCCAAAACCCCAAACCCCTAAAACCCTAAACCCCTAAACCCCAAACCCTAAACCCATGGCTCAGGTTCCCTGGTGGACCTTCTCAACGCCATAGCTCCGCGAGAGTCGTTTCGGAAGATTTAGGGTTCAGGGTTCAGGGTTTAGGGTTTAGGGTTTAGGGTTTAGGGTTCAGGGGTCAGGATGTAGGGTTGCGCTTTCGGGGTGATAGGTTCAGGGGTGAGGATGTAGGGTTGGGGGTCTGGGGGAGATGTACAGGATTACAGGATTTAGGGCATATAGGCGAGGATGTTGGGTGTTGGGCTTAGGGTTTTGAAGGTTGACAAGCTGCACTTCATTTGGTAGGGATGCAGTCTTTCATGTTAAGTCTGCGCAACGTTTGCATTCCTTGCAACATTGCAATTCAGCCCAAAATCTGGTCCATTGACCATCTTCTACGGACTTTAGGAGGGACCCCTAATAGGGACCCTTGTAGCTTATGGGGGTTAATATGGGGANNATATAATGACTATATGAGGGTTATAGATGGTAATGGGATTAAGGGTCCCTATTAGGGGTCCCTCCTAAAGTCCCTAGACATCTGGTACTTAATAAATAATAATGGATGGGGGAATTGAAAAGGAAGTGGTGTTCTTTCAGGGACTAGGGTTCAGGGGCGTGGGTTTGGGGATTAGGGTTTTGGGATGTTACCCCCAACAATGGAGAAGCACACGGACAATCAGATGCACCCTGAAATGGACCCAAAAAGGTTACATAGGGAATAGTGCTTAACAGGGAACGAGGGACTGGATCCCTATAGTAGTCTGAGCCTTATGCACGAAGATGTCGAAATGTTGGACATTCCAGCCGCGGAAGTCGTCAAAAACGAGAGAGGGGAATGATCTACCCAGACTTCAAGTCGTGTGAAGAGATTGCGCCCAATTGGTTCACCACTGTCGTGCTTAACGACAACTTCGCATCTTCATCAGGAGACACTATGCTGCGACCTGCCATGTGCACAGGGTTCGTAAAACCCAACGAGGTACTGAACAAGATCAAGCCCCACCTCATCCAGCACTTCGGGCCAAAAGGCTCCGCGCTCGCGGCTCTCATGAACAAGACCATAGAGCCGCATTTTTTAGACCGTTTTTGTGAGCCGGAGCATTATAGGGTTTAGGCTTTATGGTTTAGGTTTCAGGTTTTAGGGTTTAGGTTAAGGTTTTAGGGTTTAGGTTTCAGGGTTTAGGTTTTTGGGTTAAGGCTAGGCTTTAGGGTTTAGGTTTAGTTTTGAGGGTTCAGGCTTTAGGGTTTGGGTTTTGGGGTTCAGGTTTTAGCGCGTAGATCTTAGGGTTTAGTTAGGTTTTAGGGTTCGGGTTTTTGGGGTTTAGGTTTTATGTTTTATGATATAGGGTTTAGGGCTTAAGTCAACTGCCTTGAGGGGTTTCATGGGATTCGATGTAAGGAAGCACCCCCCTAGACTCGCCGAAGCCCTATTCGTCGATCTGCAACGTACAATCCTAACCCTACACCCCAAGCCCTAAGCCCTGAGGCTAAACCTCTTTACCTGGGATTTCTCACGAGATGTAAGTCTTTAGGGACCATGGGAATGGAAGAGGAGATTTCATTGTGGCCTAATACCGTGGCCTAATACCTGAACCCTAAACCTTAGACCGTAATTCCTTAACCCTAATACCTAAACCATAAACCCTAGTACCTAAGCCGTAAACCTTAATAAACCCTAAACCCTGCTATACCTAAACCCGAAACCCGAAGCTCCCAATACACAATTCTTGCCAAGACCATATGAGCCATAGACTATTTCTCGAATAGGCTAAACGCTCCCCATGACATGAGGTGCATTTAGTGGGTTCATTGTTTCCTTTTTCGGGTTGAGGGTTTGAGTTATTTATAAGGGGCATGTACGGGTGTAGGTGTAGGACATTAGTAAATCACTTGGGGGCATGCAGAGTTTTTATGTGTCATTGCAGTATATGCCCTGTTGTCAGAACACATGACACCCCCTAATCCCTAAACCCTAAACCCTAAACTTCAAAATCGAGACTAGATGGAGGGTGCAGGTGTTCATTCCCCTGCAGCTGCACCATTCAATCGTGATGAGAGTTGGTAGTTCCCGTTATTTTTGAGGACCCGTAAAAAACCAAACATACTATTATGTAGTATGATCCTTCTTGTATAGCTCCTCATATACCCCAAATTTTATACTTCTTGTTGTAGGCCCTTTTGTATACCCCAACATATTAGAATCCTGTTCATAGGGAACCCCAACAACCGACCCCAAATAATCGGAAACCCTAAGCCCCAAACCCTAATCATATACCCCTATATACACGTGTATACCCCTGTATACCCCTATATCAACCCCCTTTAAAAAGAGTCCCCTAATTCTAGGCAACCTGCAAGTCTTCAACTGCAGGTTCGACTTCGTGTATGTACCTCATGACAGAAACAAGGACTGGATGCTCCCTTCCCTCACATACCCTAACCCTAAGGCTCCATGTAGGTACTGGTTATAGGCTTTATGGCCCACTGTAGGTATCATTTTCGGGGTAAGGTCCCACGTGCCCGAACGATGGGGCCTCAGGTCCCAAATTCTATGAATTTGAATTTCTGGAACCTCAAACTACGATATTTGGGCACCTGGATCCTTAGGGTTTGGCTTTTCTCTTGTTGGTATGCGCTGACAGAACTGCTTATTGGGGTTGTTGTGCTCATTTTTCTTCGCAGGAACTCCATGTGCGAAGACCCACTCGTAACCCTAGACCCAAAACCGCAAACGCGTAGGAAGCGGCATTCGTCACTAGTCTAGAAGCCTTCTTGCTTGTTGTGCGGATGCTTCAGGGAGAGTTGGTGTTCAAGATAGGTACCACGATAGGGGGTTGTCTAGAGACTATAGATACTCTCCACCACTTCCCCTGATAAGGATGTATAGACAAACGTTGGAAGTCATATTCTGCCCGGTCCAGGAACCCTGATCATCTCAGGTATGTTTATTACTATTACTATTACTCTTGCTATTAGGATTACTGGTACTATTACTAGTGCTACTACTAGCACTATTGCTAGCGCTACCGCCATTATGGTTGTGAGGATTACTGTCATTATCCTGCCTCTCATGGTAGTTTCCATAAATAGGGGGACCCCAATATAGACCCCCAAATGATATGCGCCTTATTATGAGCTCCCCCGAAAAGGGTACCCCTAATTTAGGGAAGCCCTCTCAGATGAATTATTTGCAGGAGACGAACATAGCCCTGGCCTTCATCAACTTCATCGCTGCGGCAAGTGCCCAGAAGGCCTATCGCCGCTTGGCACCACACTTAGACATCCAATGGGACTAATTTAATGGAGGTTGCGGGTGTCATATAGGGATATACAAGGGCATATGGGGAGGTTATATAGGGGTATGTAGCAATCGGTCACTAGCGTTTTAGGGCTTGCGGTAATTTGGGATCCCTTTCCGCAGGGTCCCGATCAGAACATTCTGGGGTCTACATAGGGTTTCGCCTACTCAAAGCCAAAACCTGTTAAACACCCATGACTTTGAATTACTATTGTCACTGCATGAACTGCAGTGCAAATGGACAACCTTTTCCTGTGTTGGGGGACTTGTACAGGATGCAGTCCCTCAACTGTGGCAGAACCGTCCCTTAGAGAAATGATGTCTGAACCTTCGAGTAGGACTTGGGAACGGATCGGGTTCCCCAGTAGAACCGGTGTCCCAGTCCCTTGAATGGACTAGAGAGGATCACAGGGCATATTCACCTGAGAAGGGTCTCCTGGGTATAAGAAGATCAAGCTTCTTGTATGGAGCCGAAGCAAAAAAAATGTTACCCAACACCAGAAGCCCCTGACCCCTAAACGCCCAAACTCTTACTGAAACCTTCCAGCTTTGCTGCTCCGCAAACTCATAGCAAGCCTGCCTTGACCCTACGGATCCAAGTATACAAATAATACCAATGATACAGAGGTAAATGGAAAAGAACATGGAAAATGGTACGGTATGTAGGAATAATACCAATAATGGAGAATCAAATGAGAAAGAAGATGGACAATGAAATGGAAACTGGGGTTTTCAAGGGGCTATATAGGCATCCAAGTCTACCAAAAAGACCCACAATGGTCCCTAGAGTCTGTAAATATGATCTACATGGGGCTATTTGGATCCTCAAAGATAGGGCTGAAGCCGGTTTCGTAAGGATGCTTGGGCTTAGGATTCAGGGTTTAGGGTAGTTGTAGGGTTTGGGGTTTAGGGTTTAGGGTTGACGCGTTTGGGGTTTAGGGTTGTAGGGTTTATGCTTTGGGGCTTACAGCTTTTGCAGAGGGGATCGGAAGAATACAACTTTGTGGGAAAATCTTTAGAATCTGGTATTGTTTGAGGGGGCAGACTACTAAGACTTTCAGGTACCCACTATAGTAAAAATAGCAAAATGTCTTCGGCATGCGTAGTTTTTAAGTCATAGCTGCAAGTTAACCCTTAAGCCCCGATCCCTAAAACCTAAACCCTGAACCCTAAAGCCCTAACACCCTAAACCCTAAGACCTCAAGCCCTAAACTGAAAGCGCTAACCTGTAGCTCAGGCTACTTCCGCAGCCTGCGCCCCACTGCAGAGTGGAGCGTAGGAGTGAGTGCGGGAAATGTGCAAGGATCCTTGTTTGAACGCAGTTGTTTAGGGTTTAAGGTATAGGGTTTAGGGTTTAAAGGTGTAGGGTTTTGGGGGCTAAGGTATAGGGTTTAGGGTTTAAGGGTTTAGGGTTTTGGGGGCTAAGGTATAGGGTTTAGGGTTTAAGGGTCTAGGGTTTAAAGGTTTAGGGTTTAAAGGTTTGCGGTTTAAAGGTTTAGGGTTTAAGGCTTAAAGGTTTTTCTGAGGCTCACTCCTGGACCTCCCACGTAGCCAAAAGGGATAGTCTAAGTGCCTCTCATCTAGGGTCTCTAAACCCTCTACCCTACACCTTGGAATTTGGGATGTCTAGGTTGGTCCTGCGGGCTTTGGAGCTAGGACGTAGAGATGGGGAGTTGATCCGGGCTTTCGGGTTTGTAGGTTCTGGCCCTAAGTCCTGAACCCTAAAGTTCATGATGGTTTTGGAGCTCGTGCTATCTTTGTGAACGTTTAGGGAGATGTCCGGCCAGAGTGGGCAGAAGGTCGACTCGACAAAGGCTCATGACCTTTTTTTGTTGAGGCTTCAGTCGCTTGGTGTAATTACGGCTCAGGAGTTAGGGTTTGCAGTAATCTTAAAGACCTTGAAGCCCTGAGGCCTGGTCTGTTCGAGGAAGCATCGATGGTTCCTACCCTAAACCTTAAGCCTTAAGCCCTACTCCTAAAACTGCACATCCTCAAATCTGGGTTCACAAATGTTAGAGGACTGCTACAGGGTCTAGGGTTTAGGGGTTTAGGGTGTAGGGGTTTACCCTAAAGCCTAGGGTATAGGGTCTAGGGTGGAGGGGAACTTGTAGAAACCATGCTCCCATGTTCACCTCAGCATGGGCCGGGTTTTGGGACTGCTGCCCAATGGAGGGTCTGGAGGGGTGTGGCTCTTCTACAGGGAGACCGAGGGTGTTTCAAGGGTTTGAGGGTTTAGCACATTCAGGGTTTAGGGGTTGGTTCGGGGTTTGGGTCTAGGGGGTTTAGGGTTTAGGTTTTTCGGCGTCTTGGGGTTTTAGGGTTTTAGAGAGGGCTCTAACCCTAGACTCCAAGCACTTAAATCCCTGACCCATCCCGCAAACTATCTAAACGATACACCGCCCTCAACCCTAACCCCCAAACCCCAAGCCCCGAACCCGAAACAGATCCAAAAAGATTTACAGCCGATCAAAAACGAGTCCCAATCTGATTTCAGAGTAGCCCCTTCCCCATAAAGATGGCAAAACGCCTGCATGACCTCAGCACCCAAATTCTCAAGGTTTGTGGTTTCAGGGTTTAGGGTTAGGGCTTAGGCCAGGGTATCAGGTGCCTAGAGCCCTTTAGGGTCATGAAACCTTACAAGCCGCTGCATAATGTAGACCCCTGATTAGTAAACCCCCTCCCCTTAATAGGGATTATAAGAAGGGTCCTAATATTAAGGCACTTAAAAGGAAGGGGTTTATTAATCAGGGGTCTACATTAATCCCAGCATCCATTCCTTCTGCCCTTTTCTTGTCCATTCGATCCTCCCGCTATTGGGGCAGTCAATATCCCTAAACCCTAAACCCTGAACACACAATTTCTGGAGCAATCAATAACCCTAAACCCTAAACAGGCAATTTTCAAGTATCATGGTATAGCATGCCATGCACCTTCATTCCTACACGCCCAGTCTGCGAGAGTTCATGGTGAGACTGATGGATCGTAGCCAATCCCCTGGGGCCCCGAATGTACTGTGCTCTGGTTAGCTGGGAATGAAGGATGGACAAGAAAATGGAAAGTACAGGGATTATAGGGATGACATAGGGGTTATATAGAGATTATCGGGTATACATTGGGCTTGTATAGGGAGCATGGAAAAGAAAATGGAAAGTACCATAATGGGCTATATGGGGACAACTATACGGATCCATTTTTTCATTCCTAGCTAACCAAAGGCCAGTAGAGCCTAAGGTAGCTAATACACTGCATATGGGTTATTCTCGAAGCTATGGGCCACGCTTTGGGTATGGGTTATGTTACGGCACCGAATACATGCATTTAGGAGCACCAAAGATGGACCCTACTTTTGGGAACTCCACATATGATTTATAGCATTAGTTTATTCGTATCATTCCTACCCTTATCCTATATGGATACATAGACTTTGGGGTCCACTGTAGATGTTATTGGTAGACTGAGAGGACCCCCCACCTTGTAATAGTGACTATAAGGGATAATGAGGATTATATTAGGGTCCTCTTCTATTCCTACTATACCACCCTAAACCCTAGGCCCTAAACCGTATATTACAGGGTGGGGGTCCTCCTAATTGATAGACTAGGATCACCGGGGCTAGTGAGTCTCTGAACGCTGTGTTTTTGAGATGTCGAGCCTCAATTAAGTCGTGGGTTCCCCTACTACTCCCCCCCTATACTCCCCCCGCCCCGGTTCCCACTTAATTAGCCTTAATCAAGCTGAACTATCTCTAAATAACGTTCATTAAGCGGGGGACCTAGGCGGGCTAGTATAGAGGGGGGTAGCAGGGGAACCCGTGGGTTTAGGGTTCGGGGTCCCCGAGAAGAGGGTTTCGGGCTTAGGGTATTGAATTCCTATATCCTAAACCCTTTGGATCCTATACTATTAGCCCGAAAGCCCTAAGTCCTACACCCACTACTTGCGATTTGCTTGGCAATTGCATGGCGCAGCTGAGGCTTGGAAAGGCGCCTTGATTGCCTCAGTTGGGGCGTTTCGTTTCTAGGGTTTAGGCTTAGTCGTTAGCTACAATTCTGCGTACTGGTTTCACGGTCCCTTCCCGCAAGGTTCGGGGTTTAGGTTTTGATTAAGAATCCCTACACCCTAAACCGCCTGCATGGAGCCTTCGGGCAAGGAAGCAGTGGGGAGTGACTGTTGGGGTCTGTGGCGTAAGGCACCAGGAGCTTATCCTTACTGAGTAGGCCTGGTTCCCGAAACCCTGAACCAGTCTCGGCCCCAAGGTTTAGGGCTTAGGGTTTGGGGTTTAGGGTTGGGTTGCTGTTATGGAACTTAAATTAAGTTACTATAAGAAGGCAATATACCTCTATATCATGGTCACTTAGTTCCTGAACCCTGAACCCTAAACCCAACGGTAACCCAGTCTTTTTGGATGATGAGTCAAGTTTGGAAGAAGTTCTTACCACATCAGCGCTGACTGCGGTGCCAGTGTCACCCTAACGGTCCGTGTACCCAAGAAATGGGGTTTGTGGGCATATATGTATTATAGATAGGGGCATACAATAACGGTTTCATTGTGTTTGGGATACGTGTAGTTGTAGTACTGGTTTTGGGTAAGTCTGGAACTTTTTGAGTCTTTGGACCCTTTGACGTGAGTTCATCCATGTGATAGGGCTCCAACTGCTGACCTTCCCACCGTTTGACATGGAACCGCAAAGGTAATGGGCTTGAGGTACCCGACACATCTACACACTGGAGAACGCTAAGCCCTAAACGCTACAGTGTAGGCAACTGGACCAATCAGGGCATGCTTGAGGTTGAGAATCTACTCCAAGCTTGCGCCATATCTTTCTGGAGGGTACAGTACCCATGATGGCGGTTGGGCTCCTGTATGTAGAAAGGGATCCCGCGCATGGAAAGTCGGGTACCGGGAAAGGACATACAGATCCCGAAA
Organism: Symbiodinium pilosum; assembly: GCA_905231905.1. Classification (NCBI taxonomy): domain Eukaryota; class Dinophyceae; order Suessiales; family Symbiodiniaceae; genus Symbiodinium; species Symbiodinium pilosum. Next base: position 3,085 of record CAJNIZ010005785.1, on the reverse strand, counting down.
GCCTAAGTCTTACACGTGAGCCCCAAGTGAGGTTCTAAACCTTAAGCCCTGGACCACGCCTCTCAATGGCGCGGAGATTCGTGTCAGAGGGCCGAGCGCTGTTTCTTCCTTGTAGAAGAGCTGCAAGTCCAGATTCCTGCATGACCTATTTAGTTTAGAAGGACAGCATCCACATGGATACGTGTATTTTATAGGCACATGTATATGTCGAAAGCCATGTACGAGCGAACGGACTCACGGACGAACGGACAAACGAACTCTTGCACGGACGAACGAATGAATGAATGGATGAAGGGATGAACGAATGAAGTACACATATGTGCAACCCTAAACCCTAAACCCTGAACCCTAAACCCTAAGTATTTGTATCTATACGTTTTCATATTTGTGATGTCCTCCTAGCCCCGGGGTGGATCGGTCGTTTGATCAGTCGGCGTTGTGAATCATCGAATAGCACAACTTTGAGCATGGGAGCCTCATCCCGTCACTTACGGATTACGCACACCCCACCCCCAGGTATTACGCCGAATCTTATGTGAGCTATAGTCTAAACTCCTTCAAAGAGGGTTACATGGGAGAGTATATAGGGGACTACTATGGGGATTATTCAGGGGGATACTAGGAGTTTAGACAATGGCTCATGTAATCTACCTAGACCCTCCATCCACCCTTTATATACTCCAGATGCCCGCTGTTAAGGACCTATGCAAACCCTAAACCCTAAACCCTAAACCCCCATTTAAGGGTACTGGGCGGGTCCTGGTACTTCCCCAATTGAAGAGGACGAGGTGGTGCGTACAAGGAACCCGAAGCCCTAAACCCTAAACCCTGAGCGCATGTAAGGAGCGGTAAGCAACTCTTACCCTAAGGGTCAAAAGACCCAAATAATAGGGCTTCAGGGCCCAAATACCATTAATAGTATAGTATTTGGGCCCTGAAGCCCTATTCTTTGGGTCCTTGGACCCCTGGGTTATATGGCTCCCTCGATCCGTATTGCACGCCTTCTCAACCTGAGGCCGCACATGCAGAGAAGCAGGTTTGAGGGTTTAGGGTTTAGGGTGTCTGGCAAACTAAATTTTCCTTGTCATAAATGTCGCTGTCGCAGAAAGTATCAAGATAAACTCACGGGAATATTTAGCACTGGGGTGGGGGATGCTTCGAATACTTGGGTTGGGGGGGGCCAGGGGCTTGGCGGTTATAAAATCCTAAACCTAAACCCTACACCCTATACTCCCCCAGAAAGTAGATCCCCATATACCCCATATTCCATCTACTTAAAGGGGATTATAAGCCCTCAACCCTAAACCTCAAACCCTAAACCCTTAAACCCTGAAACCCAAAACCCCAAAACCCTTCAACCCTCAAAACCTTAAACCCTTAAACCCGAACCCGAAAGCCTTGATATGCAGGAACCTGGCATACTTTGCGGCACGTTTCGGCGTCCGCGCTTTGTTCTCGCCATCCTCGCCGCTCTTGCTCCATGGAAGCACGGAACAGCAACCCCATGGCCTGGAATACCACAGGCTTTAGGGTTTGGGGTTTAGGGTTTAGGATTTAGGGTTTAGGGTTCAGGATTTAGGATTTAGGGTTTAGGGTTCAGGATTTAGGATTTAGGGTTTTGGGGTTTGATTAGGGTAATATTGTATAGGGTTCTACAGGAATTAGTAGTTTTGGTGCCTGGAGGGGTTTAGGGTTTATTAGGATTTAGGGTTTAGGGTTGGTGGAGATCTAGTTAACCTGATGTAAAGGGGCCTTCAAGGGTTGAGGACTCGCAGCTTAGAGCTTGGGTGTTGAAGTTTCGGGTTGCAGAATGGACTGGGGTTTAGGTTGGGTACTGCCCCCCCTCACTAACAGTTGGATAATATTTATAGTATGGCTATATATAGCCCTTTATATGACCCCTAATATAGACTGTTACTGGGTGGGGGCAGTACCCAAGGTTTAGGGTTTTAGGTTTTAGGGTTTCTGCCGCGCAACATCTTGGATGAGGACATGGATTATGTCAAGGGATGCGAGGCGAGAGCAAACTATCGGAGGATCCTTGTACTTGGACATGTGTGGTTTGGAGCACATGTTTTTTGGAATACGGAATGTGGCGTTGTTGACCTAGATGGCCCTAACTGAGCTTAGGACCTAAGCCCGGGTGGTTTGGCCGCCTGGGACGGCGTGGGGTGGGTGAATGTGTTAGATGGCCTTCCACTGGCCTTCCACAGTCAGGCCAAGACAGCATGTCGCATGGCACGACACGCTCGAGGCGACTCTGTGGCATGACTATCTCTGCTCCAGCGCTATATCACGGCAAACCCAAAACCCTGAGCCTTCAACCCTCAACCCGAAACCCCGAACTTTCAGCCCTAAGCTGAGCCCTCAACCCTAGACCCTGAACCCTAAACCCTGAACCCGAAACCCTCCACCTTCAACCCGAAATCCTAAATCCTGAACCCAAACCCTCAACCCTGAACCTTAAACACTGAGCCCTCAACCCTGAACCCTCAAGCCTAAACCCTAAACACTAAACCCTCTCAACTCTCAACCCTCAACTCCATATTCTTTCTACTAAAGGCGACTCCTATATAACCCCTGTATACTATAGTAGTTCTCATGTTCTTCTCCATTATCCCTAATATTTCCCAAATATACCCCTAATATATACCCCAAACCCTATAATCCCTGTCGTTTCCATTTTGTTTTCCATTATCCCAATATTACCCCAACATACACCCTACAATCCATGTATAACCCCTATAAAGTACCTATAATTCCTGTCGTTTCCATGTTCTTGTCCATTATCCTCAGATAACCCCCATATAACCCTCTACATAACCTTGTAATATAATACCCCAATACTATAGTAGTTTCCATTTTTCTTTTCACTTATCCTTAATATTACTCCAATATAACCCCTACATAATCCCCATATAATATAGTAGTTTCCGTTTTCTTTTCCATTATCCTAAACCCTGAACCCTATACTATAGTAGTTTCCATTTTCTTTTCCATTATCCCTATATAACCCCCAAAGTACTATAGCACTTTCCATGTTCTTTTCCATTATCCCTATATAACCCCAATGTACTATATAGTT
>CAJNIZ010005784.1:1142-14964 GCA_905231905.1 Symbiodinium pilosum | reverse complement strand
ACCTGATTACGGGGTTTTTTATCATCACTCATATGGCGTTATATATGTATATACATATACATAGAGAGAGAGAGAGAGATATATATATATATACATATATATATATGTGTGTATATATGGAATTTACAGGAGATATATAGGGATTATATGCGGAACAAGTACTGCCCCCCTAACCCTCTCAGAATGAAGATTCTGCCTTGCATCGCACGGTACAGTACTATGTTGGTGGGGTTTATTAGGGGGGAGGTGCTTCCTCGGGAATCAAGGGAGCGAAGGGATCACCTGGGCCAAGTAAGTAGAATGGCAATTTTGCATGAATGTTTTGTTCGTTTGTTTTCCCTTCTTTCCTTAAACCCTTCTCAAAGCCTTAGCCTTTCTCAAAATGCTACGCGGACACGGAATCTGAAAACGGGCCCACCACCAGCTGAACCCTTTTTTGAAAAGGCGATCGTTTGAGGCCCTAGACCCCCGAAAACAAAGGGTCCCAAAACCCCAAACTCGGGTTCCATGGTGGCCGAGGCCCTACCTGGGCCTCAAAAACATCTCCTACATACAACTGTAAGTGCGGCCCGAAGCTCGCTTTGGGGTTCGAGGCGCACTCGAGACCCTCATTGCCGGGAAGCCTTGGCTAAGGGCTTTCTCACGGCTCTGATATAGTACGGGGTTTAAGGAGCAAATAAGGACCACATAAGGCCTAATAGATTTGGGGTTCTACAGGGATACTGGAAAAGAAAAAGGAACCTACTATAATGGTTGAGTGTATGCGGGTTTATGGTTATAGTCCCCCTTCAGTAGATAGAATATGGGGGTATCTTGGGATCTGATAATGCGCTTAGGGTTTAGGGTATATGGGGATCTTATTATAATTTACCGAAAGCCAGTTTTCTATCTGCTTAAAGGGGACTATATGATATAGTAAGGGGTTTAAGGAGCTAATAATATGGACTGTATAGGGCCTAATAAAGCCTACGTAATAGGGTCCTAAATCTGGGGGGAGGGTGGCGGTGGTGGTGGTACGTTGTTTTTTTTGGGGGGGGGTGGGGAGGTGTGGGTTTCGGGGGGGAGAGGGGGGGGCCATTATAATCCCTTATTTAGGGTTTAGGGGTTGATACCTCTCCCTACTGGATGCTGCAAGTGAGGATTTGCACATGGAGCAATTCAATCAAAAACCTTGCGAGGCTCTCCACCAGCCTTCCAGGAAAAAAAACAATCCTGAAAGTCGTTACAGTTTTGATAGCCGCAAATGCTGAGATGCAGCATGAAGAATTTGACAAGATCAAGTTCACTCTCACTTAACCCCTATGAAACCCTATATAAGCCCTATACAGTATTAGTAAGTTCCATGTTCCTTTCCATTACCCCCAGTCCAAAGAGCCAAAGCTGAGAGAGCGCTTCAAGGGCGATTCAAAAGACAGCAATCCAGAACAGAGGTTTAGGGTTTAGGGTTTAGTGGGTTTAGGGGTTGGGGGTCCAGAACAGGGGTAACTTTTCCTCAAAGACCTCTCTGCTTATTTGCTCGTCGTCCCTGGAAACATCCGTGTTCACACAAATGCGGATCATGTTTGAGCAGAAGCCTGTGTCCCCCGGCATAGAAATATTATGGTTAAGCTTTGTCCCTATAGTCCCCCTTAAGTAGATAGAATATGGGGTATATGGGGATCTTATTGCATAATACCCAAAGCCATATTCTATCTACTTAAGGGTGACTATAAACCCTAAACTCTGAGCTTGAGCTTCTGGCTGAGCTAGGCTCCAACAAGCATCACAATGCCCTTGGAGGGGCCCTTCACAATGCACCCTTTTGCTTTCGAGGGTTTAGGGTTAAGGGATTAGGGTTTAGACTAGCTAGTGAGGGACTAATATATCATCCTGAACGCAATCGCGAGAACTCCAGCATCCTCTTTTAGGAAATCCTATATATCCCTTAGACCATCCTCTATATCCCGGTACCGCCCTTGCAATTCCCTTTGTAGATCTCCCTGATTTTTGGAAGCCCCCAAATGGCCGCAGATCAGCGACTGGAAGAGCAGGGTGAGCGCACACCAATCCTGGACTATTCTTGGGGCTCTGGAAGTGGAGTGTAGGGCTTAGGGTTTACGCTTCAGGGCAAGACTAGGGCCTTTGAAGGAGGTTGCAGGAGTGTAGGGATATTATGTCGGTGTCTAGCATGAACTTTGGAGCTTTTTGCGGGAGGGTTCTTGTATTATTACGGATTAAAGTGTACCTGAGGTATACATAGGGCACCTTTGCTTGGAAATCTCCACCTAGAGCATAAATTAAACAAGGCTTCGAGATATTCAGGCTTATCACTCAGGCTTCTACATGACTCAGGCTTCTACATGACAAGTTCGCCGGTCTTGTCAACCATGCATGTCAAATTGACGGTTCCGCGCATGCCTCCCAAAACATACAATGAGAACCTCAGCCAAAACGTACATTGCTGACACGCCCACGCACACACACACCCACAAACATCACGACGGTTTCCCAAAAACCTTCACCTTCATCAACCCTACGCCCAAACCTTAAAACCTCTGTAGAAGCCCCGCCTGCACAAGCAACAAACTCCAAACCCCTGCATCAACTCCAAACCTACGCCCCTGGAATGAAGCCACAATCCAGAAAAGTCTACTAGAGGGGCCTATCTAATCAGAATAGGGCTTTGAAGGGGTGTGCTGCTGTTTCAAGAGGAATACATTAGGAGGACCCCCCATCCTGAAATAGGGTATAATAGCAATAGAATAGGACCCTCATGTAATCCCTATTATTCCTTATAGTCACTAGTACAGGGTGGGGGGTCCTCAAGGAATACATACTTAATCAGGCTTCTGCAGTGAACATCCCCCCTACCCTTCTTATGTTCTCGGATTAGAATACTCTCAGTGTGCGCTTTGTTCTCGTTTACTGTCCATTTGCCTCTCCATCAGTCAAGCGAGTAACGTGTTCCTGTTGTTATCAGCCCACCTAGACTCCAAAAGTAGGTAAAAATGCCCCACAAGCATGGAAGGAGTCAAACAAATCTGATTTTACATCGGTTCAGGTGCTTGGGCTTATTACCACTGGGTGGTTGTCAAAATTATGGTCCCTTTTTTGGATCGCTATTATGATACAACACCTGATATTTAGGGTACCCACAAAGGGACCATAATTTTGACAACCACCCATATACCCTATAATCCCTATATAACTCATTATAGTAGTTTCCATTTTCTTTTCCATTATCCCTATATAACCGCCATATACTATACGCAGCTTTAAAGGCATGCGCGGGGCGGTGTGGGGACCGGCCCGCCAGTAGTTGGGCGGCAGCGTCTCCTTAGCCGGGGAGCTTTGGTTGAGGGTCTGGAGGGCTTGGGTAGGGGATAAGGGTTTAGGGATAATAAGGGTTTAGGGTTTAGGGTTCAGGATTTATGGGTTTAGGGATAATAAGGGTTATATTGGGATAATGGAGAAGAAAATGGAAACTACAGGGTTTTTAGGGGTTATATAGGGTATAGTATATTGGGGTTATATTGGGATAATGGAAAAGAAAATGGAAACTACTATAGTATAATGGGGTATATATTGGGGTTATAGTTCCCCTTAAGTAGATAGAATATTAGGGTTATATTGGGAGAATGGAAAAGAAAATGGAAACTACTATTTAGAGTTTAGGGTATAGTGCCCCTTAAGTAGATAGAATATGAAGTATATGGGTGGATTTTAATATGATTTACCCAAAGCCATATTCTATCTTCTTCAGGGGGACTATAGACCCTAGAATATAGCCTTGGGTATATTGAAATAAGATCCCCATTATGATGTACTCCATATACTATCTACTTCAGGGAGACTATAACCCTAAACCTAATCTCTAAACCCTAAGCTCTAAACCCTTATCTTCATGAGGGGGACTGCAGGATTTGGGGCTTCAAGGCTTGGATGGCTAACACAAACTGCTCCGCAGCTTGCTGAATGACAACTCATCCCTCAGGGAGCAAAGGATTTATATATATATATATATACACACATATACATAAACAATGCTGCCTATATTCAGATATATATCATGTTATACTACATTATATTATATCATATTGTATTATATAGGCATGGTAAGGGATAATGGAGACCTCTGCTAGATACTACGTCGGCGTGCTTTTGAGAAGCATGCACATACCTACAGCACTTGAAGGCAACCTACCCCATCCCCCACCCTCCCAAAGAAAGGTCCCAGTACTTAACAATCATATAGAATCATATACTTACCCCAAAACAGCACTACAAGTACTCTGACCCAATCCTAAAGTACCTAAGTATTGAGTACATGGACCCTTCGGGAAAATATCATCGCCGAACCAGAAGCCCTAAAGCCTATACAATATACTATAGTAGTTCCCACTGTCTTGTCCATTATCCCTTTTTAACCCCAATATAACCCCAACATAACCCCAATATTGCCCCAACCCTCAACTCTAAACCCTAAATCTGTTTCGATTTTCTTTTCCATGATCCCTATAAACTCCATATATACCCCGCAATCCCCATATAAACTCTATATAACCCCTATAATCCCTATAGTTTCCATTGTCTTGCCGTTATCTTTTTCTAACCCGTCTATACAGGCTATAATCCTTATATGAACCCTACAATCCCTAAACCCAAAACCCAAGCCCTATATCATAACCATTTATAGCCCTCTAAACATGAGCTATGAATCTGGCTGCACTGGCGGGTAGTGTAGCAGCCTCCGGCGTGGTTTGCGTTTTAGGGTTTAGGTCTAGGGGTTTGCAGGTTTAGGGTTTAACAAGGACTTTTGGAAGTGTCGTAGGTATGGAAAACTATCCCCTAACAAAATGTGAAGGATCTCTAATGTAGAACGCGGTTAGGGTGCTCAAGGCCTGCTATCAGGGCTCCGTGTAGCTTGGGCATCTTTGCAGATGATGAATTTCCTGGCTGAACCCACGTTCTCAGAAAGCCTTGTCGGAACAGCTGCCCTTGCCTGAGCAGCACTGAAAACTAGGTAGCTGCTGAAACAACTGAATAAGTTGGTCTGCCGAAGCCCTTAACATTACTTTCCATTCTCTTTTCCATTATATTACTACAGGGTTACCCTAAACCCTAAACCACTAGACGCTAACCTCTAAACCCTAAGCCCTACGCCCTGGGCCCTAACCCTAAGCCCGAAACCCTAAACCCTAAACCCAAAACTTCCCTAAACCCAAGTTTAGGGAACAAATTCAGACTAAGCGGCCTCAAGGTGCACTGACCGTCATGCCTCGGTTTCAGGTTCGGGCTTTAGGAGTTCAGGGGTGTAGAGGTTTAGGGGTTTAGTGGTTTAGGGGTTTAGGGTTCAAGGGTTTAGGGGTTTTGGGACTACTCTGGAAACTGTTCCTTATACTGGCTTGGATCACACTGGTGTCATCTACAGTAGTTCTAAGATCCAGTAGGATATTACCTGGCTATACTTTGGGTTTACCTAGCTTGCATCCCCTAAATTTTGTTTGTGGGCAAGTGAGGTTCTGTACACTGTGTGCAAATTATATTGCATGAGCGATCTATGTCCTTGCCAATGCATCTCCTGCTAACGTGCTCGCCATCAGATTGGAGCATATTTCTCGGAAAAAATAAGGAAAAAAAGGTCCTGGCCTTCTGGAGCATCATCTTAAATCTCAACCCTGACCCTTTCAGCTGACTTTACACACCTGAATCTCCCCATCCTGCTCTGTGAAACCTAAACCCGTATGTAAAACCCCTCTCCCCACAATTCTTAGCTTACAAGTCTTTATCCCCAAGACCGTTTGCTTTTGACATGCGGCAGCTAGGCAGGCACATTACGAAACACAAGTATTATCTATAATAGTAACTTGGGGGGGATGTACGTGAGATTGCTCAGTTAAGTCTTGGTTTTGTTCCCTCAGTCTTGGTTTTATTCCCTACCTAGTCCCTAAACCCTACTTGGAGGGTCATGGGGACTTAGTAACTGGGTTGAAAATGGGGATAATTGGGGCTACTATATGGCTTATAGGGGTTAGTAACCTACTTACTAAATCCCCATGACCCTAAACCTTAAATACTATAGTAGCTTCGATTTTCTTTTCCATTATTACTATATAACCCTATATATACCCAATATAGCCCTATAATATGGTAGACTAAGCCCCCATGACCCTCCAAGTAAACCCACCTTTCCAAGCTGCACCCAGAGATTGTGAGCGGAGCTGAGCGTGCCGGGTGCGACTTTTGGACAAGCCTGCCGCTACTGAGCAGAGCTTGCGACCCCCACATACCTCGCTCTATCTCTATGTATAGATCTCTATATATATATGTATATCTATATATATATAACCACAGGGTTTAGGGTACACCCTCTATATATCCGTCTCTAGACAGCTCCTGTATTGGCTATATACATCCCCTGTATGTATGTATGTCCTTATACAAGTCCGATAATCACTACATAACCCCCACATATTTCTATACAGCCCCTGCCCACCCCAACCCGCGGAGTCAATTTCGAGGTGGGGATCCTCCGGGTGGGGAATGGGGGTTTAGGGTTGTGTTCTTGTTGATGATGTCTGAACCGAAAGGTTGGCGATGATATCTGTTGGATTCAGGTGGCATCTTCCATGCTTACCCTTCGTTGCGACTTGTATAGTGAAATTCGAAATGGAGGCCCAACATGTCGTCCGTAGACAACCCCTGTGATGATTACATAAACCATAAAAAGCCTGTAATCACTGTATAGCCCCTATATGCAATAGTGGCCTCAGTCACGCAACGCAAAAAATTACGCTCCAAGGCTGTCGAAAGCTGAGGTCCATTGGCCATTCTACATGGTTGAGGGTTAGGTTTCTCAAATCCATCTCTTTGAAGTCTCCAGCCTAGATCATCTCCTTGCAAACCCACAGCATCCCTACAATGACCATACGCACCTCCGCCATGCGGGCAAGAACCCTGAGTCTACCGGAACAGCAGAGGACAAAGTTACCGGAGCAGAGTTCAGCTTCAGTGGGACAAGCACTAATCCCCACCTAATATTAAATCCGCCTATCCCCCTAATATCAAATACCACCAGTATGTGGTATAGTATAGTACATTGGGAGTACTTAATATTCGTGGGGGGGAGGGGGGGGGGCGAGGGAGGTTTAATATTAAGGGGAGGGGGATACACTGCCCATCTGCTGCGAGTCGTGACCTTTGATTGCATCTTTGCCTTCGGCTCCAGCATGGTTAGGAGCCGGCACCCGAGCTGGTGTGCTGCCTGCCCAAGCAAACGAGCCGTAGGGTTTAAGCGTTGAGGGTTATCTTGGGCCTCTGAGTCTATAGAAAATAATTAGCATTGGGTTCTAATGTCTATAAATAGTACCTGCATGGAGCCTTCGGTGGCAACTGGGCTATGGGTGTTAATAGGTAAGCCTTGGCCTAGCGGTATGGGTAGAGTCTCGCAGGTGCAACTACACTGGACATTCGGCAGGGCTAGACATCTTCATCTACACATATCTTAGTATTGCATGTGTCAACCTTCCATGTGTCTTCATCCATGAATACCTTGTGATTCCACATGTCATTCTTCTATAATCCTTCCCCCCTAATCTTAAATGCCCACCCCTCACGCCCCTCCCACGCCGCTAGCGCATATTCTCCAACAGTATCTAACATTGGGGGGGGGGGGGGGAATAGGTATCGTACGACATGAACAGTAGGGGGATAGAATAGGATCCTATTGAAATCAAATTATGACCGAAAAGCCAGTTAAATCAACTACAAACCGACTAAACCCAATCAGCGTCGTAATCAAATGAATTAAAACCTCATGAATTACCAGCAGTTGAATTCAAACTAAAACCTGAATAAAACTATTCCAGATCACTTTAAACGCGTAACAGAAACCATTAACACCTATTTACAACCTGATTAAAATCTAGTCCGCATCAAACTACAACGATTGAAACGAAAACCATTTTAAACCTAAATAAATCAATTTAAATCTATTTCAAGCCTACTTAAAATCTAAGTACAACCTAATCAGGATCTCACTAGAAACGCTTTACAGCCGAAATTAAACCCAATAGACTCGCATTCAGTGTTCATATCATTTCCCTTAAATAATATGGCTCAATCAAAAACAGGAAGTTGAGAATATCCCTAATCCTGAAGAGTCATGCTAGAGACCGCCCCTAATTCAGAGGATCCGAGCCATAGTTAACTTTAGTCTGGGCCCTTTTGAACCTAGTCTTGGGGGCAGATTTCAGATTTGGGAATTCTGGGAACCTATTCTTTGAACTAGGGCGGAGGTTAATATTAGGGGGAGCGACGATGGTAGTTAATCCAAAATCCTGCTCCAAAACAGGCCCATACGGCAAATGCTTTCCCGTATATCTTGGACCTACAGGAACCCTAAATAATTCACCAGGAGTCCTTTAGATCATTGCAACCCCCAGATGTCATCATCTTTGTATGCTTTACTTCTCTCCTTGTCATACGGGTAAGCCCTAAATCCTAAACCCTAACCCGCTAGATGTACAGTTTTGAGTTTAGGGAATTGGCTCCCTGGTTGCTTATTGGGATGATGCTCAGAACTCTCATTTTTTGTCATCCTTCGTGGTCTTCATGTATAATACACACCCAAACTGTTAAACCCCAAATCTACATAGCTTGAACCCTGAACCTGGACCCTACACCATAAATCCCTAGACCTAGAACCTAAATAACCCTAAACCCTACACCCTAAACCCGAAATGCCTAAACCCTAAATCCTGAACCCTAAATCCCCAAGCCCTAATTCCAGGCACTTAGGGTTTAGGGTTTGGGGTAAACCCTAAACCCTACTTCCAGCCATCACCCAGCTGCCTTCATTAGCTCCTGGGATGTCGCTTCGAAATTCTCTGGCTCCTGTTTAGGGTTTAGGGTTTAGGGATCAGGGTTTAGGGTTTAGCGTTTAGGGTTTAGGGATTGGGGTTTAGGGTTTAAGGTTTAGGCTCCTGCAGATTTGGGGTCCAGCAGAGGTTACGTTTAGGTTGGTTGGTTGGTTTAGGGTTTTGGGTGATTTAGGATTTAAAGGTTTGGGGCTTGAGATTTGGGACTTAGGGTTGGGATCACAGGAGAGGTTACGGTTAGGGTTTAGGCTTAGGGAGGTATCGGGCAGTGTAGGAATACGGCTTTCAAGTACTGTACTGTAGTTATATGAGGGTTGTAAAGGGATGGTATTGGCAACTGCTCAGGCTCCTCTGTTTGGTGTAAATTGAGCTTGTTGCCTTGATGCTTTACAGCGCATCTCAAGTAATGTTGAGTGCTGATTAGTGTAGCTCCCCCCTAAACAAAATAGGCTCCCTAATGAATATGAAGGAGAGGTTCCCCCCAATGAATCTGAATCTTCCTTTCTAATTAAATTCAATAGGATGGATCAGGATCGGCTCGGTAATAGATCAGAAGGGTTTCAGAAGGCATTCAGAAAGGTTTGACGAATTCAGAGGGTTTTAGTTCCCAGAAAGCAGGTGTGACCCTAAACCCTAAACCCTGAACCCTAAACTCTGGTCACCAGCCAACAAAGCACAAAGACTGGCCTTCCTGAGTTCAGGACAAGGGATTAGAAACCCAGGAGTCAAAGAGCAGCTTGGGTTAGGACCCTCAACTACCAGGACCCTCCTTGTACCCTTAATTGGGGATATATGGTCCCTAATAGTGGGTACTTAGGCCCTAATAGAGGGTAGGAGGAGGGTCTAGGTAATTACTTACTGCCTGCCATGCTTTTGAAATTAAACGATCTTTTTTCTATTGACGTATTCTTCATTTTTTGTGCCGCACAACTTCGCACAATTAAGGGCCCCCACACGAATCAGTGGGTGTTGCATAATTTGGGCGAAGCTTCGCACAGTTCAGACCCCCACGCTAATCGGGATCTAAAATTACCCCTTATCTGGCTCCCATTAACTTCCCCAGTTCATCGTGAACCTGCGGCCCCTGAGTATTTTCCACTACCTGCCGTCTGTGCCGAGCCGGCTCCCTGTTAAAGAGTACTCAGAACCGATGAATCATCAAAAGGATTCCCGCTTTAGGGTTTCAGGATTTGGGGTTTAGGGTTTAGGGAGGATTCCCGAAGACCCGTGTCTGATTGGAAGTCACATGTGGTCATTACTCTCCCCGAAATAAAAGATAAACCTGGTCTTGAACAGTCCTTTCAAAAACGGACCTGCAACATGGGATGCCTGGGGTCCAAGTTGCTTGGGTGTGGGGATGTTTGGAGCCTGATCATTGGATGCATATCAAGCTGAGGTTGTACGACTTGGGTCGCTCACCTCGGACCCTAGGAAAGCCTTCATTGTGCGTTCAACGCTCGCCCCAGCCCATGATGCTAAGTGCACAAGCTCATTTTCCAGAAGCATCCAAGGCCTTCCTGCAATCTGCTTATTGATCTTATTTGTCTGAAGAAGCTTCTTAAGATTAAGTATGAAACTTAGGTCGAAAACGTGGGCATGTGGGATTCCACGGCTTTGAACGCCTCTGATGTAGTAGCCCAAAAGAACAGAAAGGACTGAACAAATTCCGGTGGCCTATCCACACTCTGGTTCAGCCAAAACCTTCAGCCCTAACATGCAACCACTAGAATGACTCGCCCTTGGATTCTCTACATCTATTTAATGCAGTTAGGGCCCCATGCAACACCATGTGCTTCAGGGTTTAGGGGAACCCACTTGCGAAAAACCCTGCATACTGCCTTCGGCCACCGTCCGTCCATTGACCCTGTGCGGGCCGTGATCTGCAGGCTCTCTTTCCTTAAGCTAGGGGGCTTTTGTAACTGCCTGGGTAACGGAGGTGGCATGAACAGGCTTACGTGTGGAAGCGCGGTCAGATTGTGTCATAGTGCCAGCACACGCTCAAGTTCACGCAGTACGCTTTTTTAACGGTAGGTGAAGAAAACATGCAAAGCTAAGGAAAGCTCCCTTGTCACAACTGTGTATAGTGTGGTCTTCACATGTTCATGGGCTGTCATTTGGGGCTTGGAGGGCGACTTGGCGTGACGGAAAAGTTGGGGCTTCGGCTTGAAGGTACCCAAGGAGCCACTTGGAGTAGCTCAAGGGAGCATGCTCGGAATTCCCTAGACCCAAGCCTGAACCCAAGGCTGCGCCGAAGTGAAGTTCTCAGCCTTCATGGGGTCCAAACTGGGGCCACAGCATCCTCAACCCTCCATACTTTTGAACAATCCCAGCCTTCATTTGAACTCGGAGGCGCTCCCCTCATTGCCACTCTAAACCGTACAGCCTGCACCCTGTATCATTGAAGGAAAATCATGCAAGTCTCTGATCTGCCACGCCAGTGGACGGTCGCACTTGGGAGAAGTACCTATCGAGTTGAGACAAGCTATGAACGAACCCGCAGTCAACGCTCTATGATGCTGTCAGTTGCTGTTGCTGGTGATTGGCGGGGAGGGTTGAGGATGCAGCGACTACTATCAGGGATTATATGAGCTATAGTCTAAACGCCTAGTATCCCCCTTTATAGTACCCCCTGTGATGCTCCTTTATGTAATCCCGTAGATAATCCCCGTTTAAGGAGTTTATAGACTATAACTCATATAGGAACCACTGCACAGATAAATTCCTCCATGCCCTACTAACCCCTAAGCCCTCAACCCTAACCCCAGTAGCGGGAAGCCTGGCCTAAAAAAATACCTGCCACGCGGTTATAGGGTTTAGGGATTAAGTCCGGTGCTTGCATGCTGCTGCGGTCATATCAGCATCAACCTATGGTCCCCCTTAAGTAGATAGAATATGGAATTGACCCATCTCATAATAAGAACCTTATATACCCCATATTCTAGCCACTTAAGGGGGACTATACATTGGGTTCAGGTATACCTTAAAAATGTAATGTTTAAGTCATATTCAAGGTCAACGTCGCGTAGAATTCACAAGTCAAATGCACCCTCCCCCTTCAGGATCAAGCATCACATGTTCAAATCTGGTGCTGAACTAAAACTCCTAAATTAGACGCACTACTAACTGCAGGATCACCCAAGAACCAATGCATCCTTTCCCCCAATCAACATACCCCCGCTCCCTCTTTAATCAAGAATTAATTAGCCCACAAAAAACAATCCCATTTTCCACTAAACAATTTGTATAGGGTGGTGGGGGGCCTGATTATTGGGGGAGGGGACTACGTAGCCCACATGAAAACTCTCCACTTCTGGTTCTTGGGCCCTGGACTCCACACATCCGCCCCTCTTGCCAAGGTGGTAGGCTATGTAGCTTAGATGGGGTCCTTTTCAGGTTCCATGACAGCTTATAGTCCCCTTGAGTCGATAGAACATGGCTTTGGATAAGACCCCCATATACCCCATGTCCTATTGACTTAAGGGGGACTATAGGTCTGAGGTAAGAGTATCCCTCCGGGGCAAGCGCTCATAGCCAGCGTTCAAGTCTTTTGCGAAAGGGCTTTGCCTTTCCTTTTGCTCCTGCCCAGCTGTACAGTTTGGGGGAAGAAACTAGAGCTAACTAAGGCCCAGAATATTGGGATATATTGGGACAATGGAAAAGAAAATGGAAACTACTATAATGGGTTAAATAAGGATTATGAGGTATATCAGAATATAGACCTAATTGGTAGTTTCCCCAATTAAGGAGACCCCAATATAAACCCCAAAAACTATAATCTTTATTATTGGGACCCCCAAAAGGTACCCCCCAATTTTGAGAAACACCCAACTAAGGCCCAGGATATCTGGGACCACAGGAGATACCAGAAGGACAATGAGAACAGCCGTGAGATGTGGAGACCCCAAAGCGAATTTCAGGCAACGCCCGGTAGCTCTGAGCCTTGCAGTAGTTTTTTCAGACTGCCAGACGGGGGCTTCGAACTTACCAGTCTGTCTCCGTTTGATTCTACAAATCCTACATGACATGGCTATGCTAGACTACTTGAGTTCTCAAAGTAGAAGCTGCCGAGGGTCACACAAGATTTTCGCATCAACGATACTTTGATGGAGCGGAATATGGGAATATATTCTATCCCTTTAGTCAGTATAGTCCCCCTTCAGTAGATAGAATATGGCTTTGGGTATACTATAATAAGATCCCCATATACTCATATACCCCATATTCTATCTGCTTAAGGGGGGCTGTAAGCCCATGATAACCCTAGAGTAACCAAGTTACCTGACCTAACCTATCAGTCGACTTAGGATCCCACAAACTAGGCTGTAAGATAGATTCTTATTATTACTAGTAGTATTACTATTACTATTATTATTGCTACTATTTGTTCTTACTACTATTATTTGTTACTGTTATGGTCATTCTTACTATTTTTATGGGACACTATGAAAGCTTGTGTACTTGATCCCTGTACGCAGAACCTTAAACCCTAAACCCTAAACCCTAAACACTGAACCATATCCATTCTGATGCTGGGGTAGGACGGGGAGGCCTACGCTTCCTGAAGCTCCACCTGCAACTCGAGTTGCAGTCAGTGTAACATGGAACCCTAAGTAGTTATAACATGCAAAAACTCTCTCTCTCTCTCTCTCTCTCTCACTGTATATATNNATACATATATATATATGTACACACAAGCGTGTACACGGCAAATCCTTTGTTGGGATTGCGGGCACACAAAGGTAGCATGAAAATAAGCCACTCAAATTTTGACAGCAGCCTCGGGCTGACTTCTTCCCACGGCAATGTGCAAAACCAGGTGCAGCATTCCAATATCAGTCCCAAAGGGTCCATGTAGCTATATGGTATATACTTGGGCCTTAAAGTAGGTATATGGGAACCCCTTTGGGCCCTAAGTATATACCATATACCTACATGGACCCTTTGGGAGTGTTTTCCTATCCAGC
>CAJNIZ010005783.1:0-18751 GCA_905231905.1 Symbiodinium pilosum | reverse complement strand
CTTTGACCCTGAAGATGTCGACATGATGCGTGCAACAACTTCCTGACATGTGCGGCACAAACATGACTGAACCCTGGATTTCTGGAGTTTGCGGAAACCTAGGGGTCTGGGCGACCCTAAACCCTAAACCACATTATAGTAACTTAATTTAAGTTCCTTAACAGCAACCCAGTAAAGGGGGTTGTAAGCAGAACTGCACAGGGATCGCTGGGTGCAGCAGCCTCCAGGGATCTGGGCTAAAGGAAAACTAAACTGGAAAAGTGTTTAGGGTTTAGAGTTTAGGGTTTAGGGGTTACGGTTTAGGTTTAGGGTTTAGGTTTAGGGACCCAAACCCTAAACCCAAACTCAAAATCCTTAACGACCATGCAAAACCACCTGCGAAAGCGGAAAAAAGCAATGGAAGCTGTGGTTGATAGCGATTGTTTGGGAAGGCCTCAAGACTGAGAATAGGGGTTGGAGCTGGCTTTCGTTCTAACGAGCATTCAGAATGATTGACTTTGAAAAGGCTTTGGGGTTTAGGTTTTGCGGCCTCGGTTCTGGGGCTTAGGGTGTAGAGCACAGTGGGTGCATACATAAGTAGTTAGAATAATGGAGAATGACATGCAAAAGCATATGGAACATGAAACAGAAGCTGCAGTTTTATAGGGGTTTATATGGAATCAATGTAATGCCCTCTTTAATTCGAATAGGTCTTGGGGGTAGAGTCTACTTAGTACATCTAAAGGAGGATTGTAAGGGGATGATGTTGGTAATCATTCTAACTTCCATAGTAATTTGGGAAATTGTTTGCTTACTTGTGCAGGTACCAATGGGTCATATCTACCCTGAACTCCAAGCGAACGAAACCCTGCGTGGGCTCTTGTGCCAATCTCAACTAAAACATGCGGCGTTCTCATAATCAGAGGTCGCTTTTGGCGTACCTCGATGGCGATGGCATGTGAGGTATACCAAGGGTCCCAAATTTTCATCTTCGGAACCCAGATGGAAATTACAGCGTCAGCTGCTCGAATCTTCTAAGCAGAGTAAGCAACACTGAAAACAACACTGAGCTTAGATGCAGGTGTAAGGGTACAAGTACTATATTGTGAAACACGGGTGTTCAAACTTAGGTGTGTGCTTTCCCTTGTAAGGCACATCATACCATTGTTATAAAAGGATTGTTAAGACATAACATCGGGTATTGCTCAGGCTTTCTACATTCGACCCTGCAACCCCGCATCTTCTGCTCGGACGCCGCACCTCTGGATGGTTGCGCCTAGGGTGCAGGAAAAGATGTTTCGCAACCCTTCCCTGGACAAATCTCTGTGGCTTTCCATGCTTTTGGGTTAGTGATGCGGATTGAGGATTGCGTGCGCAGCAGTTGGTGATTGAAACACTTGAGATGGTGGAGGTAGCTAATAGTTTCAAATTTCTTTTTCCACTACCTCTATGTATTCCTCTAGAACCCCTATATGACCCTTAAGCCGCAAACCATAAACCCTAGACACTATATATCCATATATATATATATATAACCCCTAGTCCCTGAACCCTATATACATCCCCTTCTATACCCGTATACAACCAGAAGGAGGGCAAGGAGGGGTTGACTGGTGGCTAGTGGGGCAAGGGTTTATCTGGGGGTTTCCTAAAATTAGGGGTGCCCTTTTGGGGGTCCCTATAATAAGGATTATAGTATTTTGGGGTCTACATTGGGGTTCCCCCCATTTTGGGAAACTATCATCTAGGTTCAGGCTTTAGGATGGATCTCTATAGTAGTCCCTATGTTATGCTTCCCGAGAAATCATTTTATCCTGCTCCTTCCGTCCCCCGCTAAAAAACCCTAACCCTAAACCCTGGATGATCATGTCCTTCCTTCATTCCGGTCTAGCCACCAGTGTATGGCAGTTTTTCAAAATAGAGGGACCCCTGTATAGACCCCAAAATACTCCAATCCTTATGATAGGAATCCCCCAAAAAGTACTCCCTGATGTTGGGAAACCCTGAACGCTAACCCTGTATAACTCTATTAGGGATCACCAATTTTGGGAAACTTCCCATAGTGGCTTCGGCTTTATGCGGCAAGATGAGCAGCTCCGGGAAGTTTAGGATTTAGGATCTAGTGGGATTTAGGGCTGAGGGTTAAGGGTTTAAGGTTTAGGGCTTAGGGCCAGGTGCAGGAACTGGAGTTTTGAGTTTAAGGGTCGGGCAGCTCAGGATTTGGGGCCTATATGGTTGGCAGTTTAAGCTGGGGTTCTGGCGGACGCTTCTGTAGGATTCAGGGTTTGGGAGGCAGGTATATCGCGATGCGCTGGCGCTATCCTGAGCAATACTGCAATTGTAAAAGACTACAAAATATTGGCTGCTTATAATGTCTTGGGTTTTCTTGACCTAAACATTAAATCCTAAATAGCAGTTTCCATTTTCTTTTCCAATATAACCCTAATATTACCCCAATATCTACACCCCCAGTTTCCGGTAGGATAGGATCAAAGCATGCAACCTTCTCTCTTGCAGCTGAAGGCGCATCACATCGACGACAGCTTGCACGACGCCCTGTTGCAGAGCACGATCCTTGGCTTGGAGGGCGAACTTAGTAAGTATAGGGCATAGAATTTAGGGTTCTAGGGTTTAGGGTTTTAGGGTTTAGGGTTTAGGGGATTGGGGTTTAGGTTAGGTTGGGCCCCCACCCACTAATAGTGACCACAAGAGGTAATAGTAATTATATTAAGGTCCTTATATATTCCTAGTATACCACTATTAGTGGGTGGGGGCCCAACCCAAAGTATAGGGCATAGAATTTAGGATTTAAGGGCAGAAGGACTTTGCAGATGAGCTTATCACCCCAATAGGTCATACAATAACCCCGTCATCTAGATTTTTCACGCGCTTACTCAGTCATCCTGACCCTGTAAGAACCTGTCAACTATAGAAAGCTGTGGGGCGGGCTGTATTCAAAAGAAACCTTGTGGCTATCTGGCAGGTCCAAGAGAAGATGGCAGCAGGTTTCCCAAAAATGAAACTTATCCCTAAACCCTAAACCCCTAAATCCTAAACCCTGAACCCTAAATCCTAAACCCTAAACCCTTAAATCCTAAACCCCTAAACCCTTAACCCCTACATCCTAAACCCTCAATAAAGCTTACAACGCCCATAGCACTTACAGTACAGGCCTTGGCTGTGCCTTTTCCTGGGCTCTAGGAATCACTGCTACTAACAAAATGATCCATGAATCTTTACCCTAAGCCCTAAACTTTGAACCCTGCTGTGTACATATCCCTATATACAGCTATAAATCACATACATATCCCTAAATATTATAAATCCGCTATGATGACTCTGAACCTCCAATTTTTGAACTTGAAACCTTTTTTGAACCTTAAACCTAAACCTTTTTTTTGAACCTTAAACCAAAAACCTTTTTTGAACCTTGAACCTAAAACATTTTTTGAACCTTAAACCTTAAAGCTTTTTTTAACCTTAAACCTGAAACCAGGGGCGTGGAGGCTCATGTGCTCTTCCAGGAAAGCTTTCAAAAGCCTGGCCAGGCAGCGTCTTTAGGGGTTAAGGTTTTAGGGTTCAGGGTTTAGGAATTGCACTGTTCTGGGTTGGCCTTTGGAACCCCTTCGAAAAAAATGTCAGTATATAGGGTCCTTATGAAACCAAGTAGGGAAAATATTCAAGTATCCCAAAGGTCAACCAAGTGTTCCCAACATCTGCACCCCACACTCTAGACCCCAGATTCCCAAAGCCCTAAACTTCATTGCCCCGCAGTCCCTTAAGGTGAGAATGCTAACAAGGACCTAACTTAAAGGGTCAGGGGGACTTAGTAAGTAGGTTAATAACCCCTATAACCCATATAGTAACCCTAATTATGCCCATTATTAACCTGCCTACTAAGTCCCCCTGACCCTCCAAGAAAGCACGGCATGCAGTATTTGATTTGCAAGCAGCTCAGCGGGATTTCGGGTATCAAGGCACGTACAGGCAGCAGAGGGCGTTACTCGAAAATGGGTTGCATCCTTGATTATCAGTCGGTAGGGGTGATTCAGCAGTTCATCCATGGAGAGTTTCTTGATCAATACATTGATGACCTTGAAGCTCATCTGCACTGTAGTATACCAAGGTAGTTGATGGCTTGTCTCAGCAAGACCCAAGCATGGTGATTATCAGCCCCTGGTCAAATTGTTTCACAGCTCTGTCAGGAAGAGTGCTAGCCCGTAGCGGCGGGTACGCAGCAGTACATCGAGTCCATGCAAGTGTATAGGCTCTACGCGTCACGTTGAACCATTGTGGTTTGCAACCCATGGTGCAGCCAGTCACTCCTTCTTGGGAATAGGGCTGATCCGATTCATTGCAGGTATGGTCGGAAAGCAATGCGGCAACAATGGAATCGATGCAGATTTCACGTCAAGTTCTATGTAAGTGACTTTCCTGGCCGGCAGCATCCTGCATCTTCGCGTTTGCTTCTTTCGCCATGCCGGCCGGATGGTGCCGTCTCAGTCATGACCATGAACTAGGAACACCTGCACAAGCCCCAACGCTTGTGACAGAAACGCGCTGCAAAGGTTGTCTCACAGCAAGAGGGCGTTGGAAGTTCCACCTGTTTTAGATCTGCACGCGGCAAAGGCGGAATGCGCACGCAACTAACCTCTACCCTTTAGCACGCAGCACACAACGTCATCAAGTCTGTTTAGCAAGCTGGTGAAGGCGGCCACGAGCCATACCCCACGTCTACACTAGGATCAATTTCACTTGTCCCTATAATAGAACTTCCAGTCATTGCTCTCTTTGTCTGTCCCACCTTTAGGTCTGTACATAGCCCTGTGTACCACAGAAACCATCCCCATGAACCTCGTTATAGGACGAAAACCAAATTGGGAGAGACCCCAAGAAACCCTAAAGCCAAACCCTGAGCAGCAAAACCCAAAACCATAGAACCCCAATTCCCAACCGAAATCTTTAGGCCCTAAACCCCGAAAATCCCCAAGTTCCAAACCCCAGACCCCAAGCCCTCAACTGGCCCTAAACCCTAAACCTCAAACCTCCAAACTCAAAACCCCGAAACCGGCAACCTTAATACCCTTCTAAACCCTGAACCCAAAATCCTGAAACCAAAATGCCAAACCCCAACAAGACCTTGAAAGTTTAGGTTTAGGGTTTAGGGTTTAGCCCTCATTAAGATGTATGCTCAAAAGCTTGGACACTCAGCGTCTGCGCCTCAGGGAGCGCATGGTGAGGCTTTGCTCAGAGGTGCCGTACCTCATTGGATTTCCATTAGTTGGGGGCTAGGTTGTTTTTTACTTTAGGATTTTGTGCTTGGGGTTTAGGGCTTAAGGGTTTAGGTTTACAGTTTGCGGTTTAGGCTTTCCGGGTTTCAGGATGAGATTCTAGGCTAGAAAAAGGGGGTCATTGAAGATTTCATTGCCGCCCTAAACCCGAACCCCAACCCCAACCCCAACGCCTAAACCCAGGGCGACTTCCGAACGGTGTCAAGGTTCAGGGGTGTAGGGTTCAGGGTGCACTTGTTACAGGTCAAACATCCTAGGCTAAGAAAAAAATCTCCTACACAACTTAAGGGCCCCAGGGATAGAATCACACTACCAGAGAGAATTGGGGCCACGGCACTTTAGAGGATTGCCTGCAAAAAAAGGGTCCTTCGGCATACCCACCAAACATTCAACCCCCGTAACAAGGACTCACAAAACATGCAAAATATTGTCTAAACCCTAAACCCTAAACCCTACACTGGCCCTACACATCCACATACAGTGACAGCCCAGGTACTGCAGACAACGGAGGACGGTGATCAGTTCATGGACCTGGGGCAAAGAGGGTTTAGGGTTATGGGGTTTAGGGTTTAGGGTTATGGGGCTTAGGGTTTAGGGTTTAGAGGAGCCGTATGGAATCAGCTAGATACAAGGGCCCGAGGAGAGAGAACAAAAACAAGCTTCAGTCGTAGATGAGCCATAATCTAAACTCCTAGCATCCCCTTAATAACCCCTATAGTAGTCCCCATGTTATTCCCCTATATAACCCTCTTTAAGGAGTTTAGACTATAGCTGATATATACATGCTACTTCTGTCAAAATGGCTAGGGAGGGGCTAAAAATCCAAACCACCTTAGGGTTTGAGAGGGGCTGCGGAGGGATCCGTAAGGGATGCCGGACAACTACTGGGTTGCTGTTAAGGAACTTAAATTAAGTTACTATATTGGGGAAACCCTATTATTTACTATATATACCCATTATGGTAACTTACTTTAAGTTCCTTAACAGCAACCCAGACTAGTGTAGCGGAGGTATGCGAAGAGTAGGGTTCAGGGTTTAGGGTTTAGGGTTTAGGGTTTAGGGTTTAGGGGGCTCAGGGCTTGGGATGCGGCACAAGGCTTTGGGTTTGTAGGGCGTCATGCTTGTCGGTTTGAGGTGGGCCGCTGGTTAACAAAATTCTCGTCTGTAGAGCGCAGGGATCCTAATAATGCGTCCCGTCCGCAGAGGGCACGGGCTTGCCAATAACAGTAATAGTGACAAGAATAATGTTGTAATAGTAATCATCACAATAATAGGAAGAGTCATAGTAAGAGTAAAAGTAAGGGTAACAAAGCATCTTCTAATAATGATGTTAGGGCGATGCAGGCTCTTCACGCCGCTTCATCCTCAAATCCGTGGGCTGTCGCTGGGGAGGTCTTCTTTGAACATGGTCCAGGGGATGTGGAGTCTCATAAAGTTCCACGATGTTCCATGATTCTGTTTTTTAGATGCCAACTGAGGTGTGAGACAGTGCCTGCCAAAGCTCGATGTTTAGGGCTTAGGGCTTTGGGTCCTAGCTCAAGCTTCTACCCCCTCCCGCTCCCCAGCACCTCATGACGAACACATGCTGCCTGGAAAGTACCCTGCTGGAAAGTACCCTGATTTTAGGACAAAACCCTAATCCCTAAACCCTGAGCCAGGGCGCATCATCCACTCTAAGGCCATCAAGATGTGTCTCCAGCAGCCTCAGAAACGCCTAGAGTCTTTAGGGCTCAGGGCTTGTAGGGTCCCTACCTAGTGTCCCCAATCTAGGGATAGGGAGTATGAGGAGAGGATTCGGGTCCAAGGTCTCCCTGAGGCTCGTTTCAGGATGCGTTTCAGAAACTGCCATGTTGAGACGCTGGCTTAGGGCTTAAGGTTTATAGGGTAGGGCTTAGGGTTTAAGGCTTAGGGCTTCCAACTCCCAACACTCTAGAAGTCTACAGCTCAAAAGTTCACAGCTCAGCTTGAAGGGTTTCGGGCTCAAGGGCTGCGGTCCTTACAATATTGTGCACATCTTAGGGTTTCGGGTTTAGGGATATATAGGTACCCATTGGGGTAACATTAGGGGTATATTGGGGTTATATGGTGACAATGGAAAAGGAACAGGGAAACTACTTTAGTATATTGGGGGTATATGGGGATAATGGAAAAGGAACATGGAAACTACTGTAGTATATTGGTGTCATGTGTATATTGGGGTTCTATGGAGATATTGAAAATGCACACAAGGGCTCAACAACCATCAGCTCCTTCCGAACCTTACAACCCTTCATCCCCAAACCCCTCCAACCTCAACCTGAAATACACTCACGCTTCACACCCTGAATCCTACACCCAAAACCCCTATCTCTGCAACCAAATCCTTCACCCTAGTCTAGGGCTTAGAATACTCCCCTCCCCCTCCCCCGAATTTTACCATTAATCAATAACACAAACCAAGCCCGCAAAGAGAACTTTCAACCGACGTCAAAGCGCTGCACAGAAAAGCGAAACCGTCGCTCCTCTAAGGCCTGCCGCAAGAGTTGCGACACAAGGGTTCTATAGGTTTAGGGGTATGTAGGATGTGGGGGCTTGGCATGCAGGATCCGGACTGAGGGTGTGGGATTCAGGGCTTAGGCTTCAGGGTGTAGGGCGTAGGGATCACCACGACTTGTCTTGAAAATGCCGGCTGTAGTATGGGACTGAGGCGCACAAGGACAGCCCCCAAACCCGAAACTCGGAACGCTAAACTCCTATACAAACACCCTAGCAGCCATGAAGGCCCCTGTGCTCGTCCTTTGTGATGATGAACAAAACCCTCTATCAACCCGAAGAAAAGCATTATACCATCACGCAGGGTTTAGAGTTTTTAGTAGGGCCCAGGGCCCCTAAACCCTAAACCCTAAGGGCAGGATGGTGTGCATGCGGCTCCAGTAATCTGTCGCAGCTCTGTCTATCATCCCTGCTCTTTGGCTCTGAAACGTCTACTCGCAATCCGGCCTACAGAACCCATTCAGAGCCTATACTCCCTCTTAAGTAGATAGAATGTGGCTTTGGGTATATTATCATAAGATCCCCATATACCCCATATTCTATCTACAAAAGGGGGACAATAGGATTTGTCTGCCCCCGATCTCCAAAATTCTAAGGAAACCACCCTCATCATGGCCGCTTGGATACCAAAATCTGCGGGTGGGTCCCGAAATTAGGGGTACCATTTTGGGGTGTCCCCATAACAAGGACTATACTATTTTGGAATCTATATTGGGGTCCCCCTATTTCTTCTCATTGTAAAAACTGGCGCTGGAAAGCGTCGCTCGGCTCCTATTATGCTAGGAAGCCCAAGGGTACCGCTTAACACCTTTTGAATGCCGGGTTCCTTTATAGAATCAAGCAATAGGAAAAAGGGTACCCTTTTTGTAATCTGTTTACAGGGTACCAAGTATGTAGAGGCGCGGAAAAGTAGCTTTGTAAGGGTTATTTAGGGTTTGCGGTTTACGATCTAGAGTTCCGGCTTTAGGGTTTAGGGCTATTACCCCGAAAATGGAAAATCAAGTGAAGAGAAGAAAATTTACGATGACATGGAAACTGGTTCTACTCAGGGGCTTCGAAGGGGTAATATGCCAACATCATGGTCCTCGAGTCCTTGTATGATAGGCCCAATTTTCCAAACCTTAAAATCTATCATCCCAGAAATCTACCATGTGAAGGCACTCTCGGATGGCCTCAGGGGCAAGGCGTAAGCTCTTCGCCTGACGTTAGGGTTTAGGATTTAGGGTTTAGGGTTTAGGATTTAGGGTTTGGGGCTTAAGGTTTCTGAGTTAGGGTTTAGGGTTTAAAGCTTAGGGCTAGGGCTAAGAGCTTAGGGTTTAGGATCCTTCATGGGGGGCTTCTATCTGCCCTGGAACCCTCATTACAACCGGGAGTCTTCAAAAAATTGGGTCCCGTTGTGTGTCCTCCAAAACACCGTAATCCTTATGAGAGGAAGCCCCCAGGTTAGGGAGCCCTTTTTTTTGGAACCCTAATCCCTATAAACCATTTATGTAGGCCCCAGTGTCCATCTCATCTTCCATGTTCTTTTCCATATGGTTCTCCAAAACCCTATGTAAGACCCAAACCCTAAACCCCAAGCCTTAAACCTTAACGGCTGTACATCAGGGCTTCATTTTTGGACAGCGCTGCTCTTGATATACGGTTTCAGGTTTGTTTGTGCAAAACTCCTTTCGCTGATTAAGGGTCAAGGGCTTAGTTTGTAGAGCCTTCAAGTGTTACACTTGGGGCCTGTTTGTCCTGCTTGGGTTTTTGCTTCATGGTTCGGGGTTTTACATTGAGGGCATGTAGAACCAAGGATCTGCAGGCTTTAGAGCTTCACACTTGGCATGTCGGAACCCTAAACCCTAAAAACTCCAAAAACCTAAACCCTAGGCCTCCTAGAGATTCGGGTGATAATACAGCCCACGACTTCCTACGAAGCACTTGCCTTCGGAAAGGGTAGGTTCGCTAAAAGCTAGAATCCATTCTCCTTGGAGGGTGCTGTGGTCCCTGGGGAGGACTTGAGTTGGTTAGCTGGGAATGAAGGAATGGAAAAGAAAATGTAAACTACTGCAATAGGTTATATAAGAACTACTATAAGGATCCATGCCTTCATTCCTAGCTAACCAGGTACCCCATGTAAGTCATTTAGGGAAGGCCCCGGCCCACGATTGCTGACCACGGGGTGACTGCAGGGATAGGGGTGCTCACATTTTGGGCCCCTATGTATTGCTACATACCACTATTACCTGGTGGTGGCCTTACCCAGGATACCATTTACATTCGTCTCAAGAATAAATGCGCTCGCGTCTGGAGTGCAAAACTTTTGTTTATCATCCAGGCTTCCTAGTAAGGAATGGGGGAATCGGTTTCAAGAACAATTGAGCAAGAGTATGTAGGGACTACTACCAGGATCCATTGAACCATTCCGTACTCGGCACCAGGAAGGCTGCGGCTTTCAACCCTAAACCTAAAATTGTCAACCCTAAATGCAGACCGCAACCCCTTAACCCTGAGCGCAAAGCCGGAATCGCGCCTCCGCCTGGGAGTTCTTGGCGGCTTTCTTTCCACTCTTGCCCTTGGCTTGGTCTTTTCCTTGGCTCCGCAGCACTGTTTGGCGGCAAAAAAACCACACTTTACGTGTGTGCTTGCTAGGGTTTGGAGTTTGGAAAGAGTGTGCGGCTTGGGGTTTAGAATCTGTCTCACATGCTCCCACGAATAATGCCTCTCCTGGCAACTGAGCGCCTTGGCCCAAAAAAGCTTTATCTTGCAATCGTTCAAGGTGCGTGGAGGTTTAGGGTAAGCATAATCCAGGCACAGGTGTGGTTACCACATTAATACAACCTGATCTAGGGGACTTAAGCGGCTTATGTCTGAATGTTAACTACAGGCATACGAAGTTGATACTTACCTTGAACCTCAAGGTAAGCGTTCATCCTGGAATTATGCCTACAGATTTGGGATTGAGGGAATGTGCTGTAGATATTGGAATGGATGTTGTACCTCAAGTTTTGGGAGCTTGACGAACGCAGCAACAAATTCTACACAATTAAGGGACACGACAGGGATTCTTGCGGGGGTTGGGTTTTCTTCCCTTCCCTTAACCAAACATGCCAAGCCTACCCTGATGACTACTAGTAGTCGCTGTTGGCAGTTCTGGAATACTGCATAGATGTTCCCACTCGCAACAATCTAGTCGAAACTTGTAGTTGGAAGTAGTATAGTAGCTGCTCTTATTCTCGTACTCCTCCTCCTGACTCCTCTTCCTCCTCCTTCTCCTCCTTCTCCTCCTCCTTCTCCTCCTCCTTCTCCCTTTTTACTGTCACCATCACGACCACAACTGCCGCCGCCACCACCACCACAACTACCCCTACCACCACCGTGACTCCTGCCACTAACCTACTACAGGGGCATGAAAAGTTAACTATAGTATTTTGCATCGAAATGGATACCCTGTGTGTATCAAAGCTATGCAAAGAATTTAGGGCCATGTATTTCATGATGCCTATAAACCCGACAAACTCCAAGTCTCCATGTCATTGTCCATCGTCGTTTCCAGTTTGATTCTCAACGATCACCGCAATCCCTAAACCCCGAACCATTGGCAAGTATTTAGCATTCTACATGATAAGTGGCATATTCCCTAAAACATCACTGCATTAAATATTCCCTGATTCCCTACTAACCCTGAACCCTTGATCTCGAGTGTCCCTACTAACCGTCACTTCCTGAGGCAGTCGTGCGACGGAGAATGCCCTTGGCCGGCACGCAGATTCGATGCTTCGGATCCCCACCTGCCAATGCCAATAGGGTTTAGGGGTTTAGGGTTAAGGGTTTCAAGAGGATGTCAAGGGCCGCTGGCTAGCTTGGGTGTTAAACGGATTTTTGATTTAGGGTCTAGGGTTGAGGGTTGAGGGTCTAGAGCTTAGGGCATTACATAATAGGACAATACCTCTGATTCTTCAGGCTTCTATTGTACCCCCCGAAACAAGGATGGAAGTCCCCTCGAAATTGATTGTAGCCTTGGTAGGGCCCTCTTCCTGGGGTTCCACACTACCTTCGGGGAGCAAGACGAAACCCTAAACCTTGCCTCGCAGCGTCTCATCGCTGACATCCTCCACGCCCTTCACCAACCTCAGACACATCGGCGGTCGGCAGACGGGTGCTATATAGTCTTGGCTTAGGGTTTAGGGTTCAGGGTTTTGGGTTCAGGGTTTAGGGCAGTAAGGGTCTAGGCCCAAGGCTTTAAGAACCTTGTGGCACTTCCCACACAAGGGCCTGCTTCAAGTTCACAAGAAGTTCGGAAATCCTGGAAGCGAGACTAGCCACTGCACCCTCCGTCCTGATTCCTGGAATTCTGTAAGTTCGCCACATAAAGGTCCGTGAAATTTTCCTTACGCCATGAGCCTGAAACCCTAAACTCTGAGCCCTACAGCCTAAAGTGCACTCTAAACATCAACCTGTAAACAACAAACCCTGCACCCAAAAGCTGCAACCCTTAAAGGCTCGTAGTCTGGAACGCCACTTCTAGCCCCAATAATCCTGTGAGAACCCTAAAGAACAGAAACATAGAATCCCCACATGACCTATTTGAACCCTTAACCCCTAAACCCAAACCTGAAACTCTTAAACCCGGAACCCCACAAACCCTACACCTCAAACCCCAACCTAGACGCCCATAACTCTCTAGAAGAAAGCCTACATCTAACCCCCAAACACCCCTTTAGGGGGACCCTAGACCACCCTAAACACTAGTTTCCATTTTTCCAGTATCCCTATATAACCCCTATATACCCTTACAAGGAAGGGGCTTATAATCTAGTACTTTGAAGCCAAATTCTGCCAAGCTGCTCCAGCCGACAGCCGCCTTCGCGGGCAGCCAGCCTCAGTCTGTTTAGGGGTTTGGGGTTTAGGGGTAAACTCTCTGCCTAGTAGAAATTATAATAGGGATCCTAATACTGAGGCCCTTAAATGGAGGAAGTTTGTTAATGATGGGTCTACATTAGGGTTTGAGGGTTCAGGGTTTAAAGTTCAAGGTGTAAGTTTTCGTGGTTTAAGGTTTAGGGTTTGTGTTAGGGTTTGGGTTGTAGGTTTTAAGGTTTAGGCAAAGGTACGGGAAGTGGTCCTTCGAATGGGCCCATACGGGCTAGAGGTCTCAAATTTCGGCCCCCTGAAATCAGATGCTGGCTTATGGGTGTATCTACGCGATCCAGGTTTCAAGCTCTTCCAAGGGCCGCCTTCAAAAAAATACGGGGTTCACCGTTGGAGTTCGGAGTAGGTGCTGGTGATGCCAGCCACTCCACCAGGGAGGTTATCAAAACGGAGGTTTGTTAGAATGGGATCCCAGAGGTCTCTTAAAGGGTTCCTGGGGATATGCCGGGTTCAGGGTCTGGGATTTGTGGCTTAGGTTCAGGGTTTTCATGTTAAGGATCCAGCGCAAAATCAAGGGTTTCAGGGTTGCACCCCTAGGGTTTCACCCCTGGGCTTGGGGTTACTATAAAAGGGGGTTAAAGGGAACCCTAAACCCCAAGACCCTAGGCGAATATCTGAAAAACAGAAAATTGGGGTTATATGGGAGAAACTGAATTAGGGGTACGACCTTACGGGCACAGCCAAGGAAACATTCACAGCATAAAAGTGATTAAGGCGATCAAAGTGCCAAGACAGAAGCATGGCTTCTGTAGCGGTTCAAGGGTACATGAATCAATAAATACATGCATGCATATACTTACATATGGGGGGTGAAAAGAGAATACATGGAAACCCTAGACCCGAAACCCTGAACCCTAAACCAAACCAAGGTTGAGGGGTTAGGGATTTAACGTGCAAGGTCTTGGGTTTTAGGGTAATGTCTACTTCGGACAGCACCCTGACAGGACAGCAGCCATAGAATCCCAATTACACTCAAAAACACTGAGGCCTACCCCCCTAAACCTTAAAAGACTGGTCCCTAAACTCCTAAACCCTTGATCCAGGCACCCCGAAATCCTAGAACCCCAACACCCTAAAATCCCTAAACCCTAAAATCCCTAATCCCTAAACCCTAAAATCCCTAAACCCTAAACCCCTAAACCCCCTGAACGCCATGTGGCGGGTCTCCAGCGCGGCCGTAGCCAGCCGCTCCAGCGGCGACCCCTGCGCCTTTTGCGTATGTTCAACTCGGGTTTTAGGGCTTTAGGGTTTAGGGTTCAGGGTTTAGGGTGTAGGGTTTGGGGGTTTACTGTCTTATACATGGTTGTAGGGATTAGGGTTTAGGTTTAGGGCTTGGGTCAAGGGTGGCAGGACCTCTTTCAATTAGAGCGATGGATAAGGAATTCAGAAAGTCACATGGAAACTCTGTTTACATGCGTAAGGGTTTACTGGGATTATACCGTACGGCACAGAATCGGGTAGAGCATGCTACAGACAAATAAGGGCTCTATGGGAAAAGTGTAGGAACATTCTTCTAGCTTCTACATTAGTGGTTTGGGTGGTTTTGCTCCAGAGCTTTCGGCTCTGAAGCCTGTAGACCCCCCTCAGTGGATAGAATATGGCTTTGGGTACGTTATAATGAGATCCCCATATACCCCATATTCTAACGACTTAAGGGAGATCCTAAACCCTAAACCCTGAACTAAAAATAGTCGTTTCCATTTTCTTTTCCATTATCCCAGTATAACCCCTGTATTCTATCTACTTAAAGGGGACTATAGCCCAAAGCCCAAAGCCCTAAACCCTTAAACCTCAACCGCGTCTAAATAAAGCGCTCAGAAGTCGTATGCTTTGGAGGTTCAGGGTTTAGGGCTTAGGGTTTAGACCCTACACCCTGAACCCTAAACCCTGAAGCTACTGTGACGGGACCCAGGGCTCTACGAGGCTAGCGCACACACTTCCAGGATCCATGCTAAAGATGCGTCGCTTCCAGGCGGTTTAGGGTTCAGGGTTTAGGGTTCAGGGCTGAGGGTTTAGGGTTGAGGGTCCAGGGTTTAGGGTTGAGGCTTTAGGGTGCCCGGGATTGCAATGGGCGTGCGAAGTACAGGTAAATTATCATTGCAGCTCTTTTGGTATCTCTATAAGCATTATCATCATTACATTAGCATTACGATTCCTATTCTTGTTATTGTCTTGTCCTGCATGCATGGCTACTATCGTCTTTCCTTTCTCGTTCTTCGTATTGTTCCTCAAAGTCATCCAGGAGCCCACAGCCATGAGAGGAATCATGAAGGCGGAGACGAAAGGCCTTTCTGAAGAATGGCCAAAGCGCTGTCAACAGTGATGTCACCTCGGTCTGATGGATGTCGGATTTTTAGAAAGAACTTTGGCGCTTGTTAAACAGGATTTTGCTTTGATGCGAAGAAGTTTGGTGTTGTGGGAGAATGATTTTTGAGGTTTTCGGGGCTACGGAGGCTTTGGGGTTTGAGGTTTCAAAGGTTCTGGGGCTCCAAGGCTTTTGAGCAATCGAATTTGTTTCCCTAGGCTTCTGCGCAAAAGTGCAGGGCGACTTTGACATGGGCGTATTAGGCGCTTCTGAAAACTATGAGACATGTCTCCCTGTCACTTTACTGAGAGCCCTTTTGTTTGGGGTGCATGAAGGAAGCCTTCATTTGAAGAAGCCCTCCACATGGTTGTCATTTGGTTGCTGATCGAAATTCCTGTCCCAAGCCTAAACCCTAAACCCAAGTAGACATGATGGCAAATTGCCCTGAATTTCCCCAAAGACCTGGAGGAACCTTGCCCAAATGACATTTAGATCAACCCCTCCCATCAACCCCCCCCCGTGAAACTAAACGGTTTAGAGGTTTAGGGGTTTAGGGTTTTAGGGTTTAGGGTTTAGACGTTGCAGGCTTTAGACTTTAGGGCTTAGGGGCTTAAGGTGTTTACGTGCAGGCCCGAACCCGCAAAAAAAAAAGAGCCCAACTGGTCAGTACGAGATTAACAACACCCATAGTGGTCCAATGCCTTAATCCCCTATATAACCTTTTCAAAGAGTTTAGATTATGATTACTCAGAAACCCATACGGGGCATTTCTCCAAACAGGAACAAATTTAGTGACCTTAGGATTGTGTGGGGAGGTTCTGAGGATTGCCCTCAGTTTAGGGAGTTGGGTCTTAGGGTTTCGGGTTTAGGGGTTTAGGGTTGAGGGGGTATAGGGTTTAGGGGTTTAGGGTTTGACGGGTCTAGGGTTTAGAATTTAGGGCATTCTAAGAAACTTGGCTGTAATTGAAGCTAAGACACGCATGGAGTTTGTCCGCTCGAGCTTCCGCCTGAGTTTATAGCGGTTTAACTCAGAATCCCCAAAACCATCCAAAAAAGCGATCCCTACGAATCCCTACATACTCCCTCCTTTTCAGCATAAATAGTAAACCCTAAATCATAAGCCCTAAATCCTAAACCCTAAACCCCCTAAACCCTAAACCCTGACACAATACTGTTGGCCTTGTTGGAGAGAGGGGTCCAGTGGTTGCACTGCTCAGGTGGAGATGGAGTGGGAGTACTGCGATTTTCTACACCTCTTTGGCACCTGCATACGGGTGCCCGGAAGCGCACGATTTCAGAAGGTTCGGGGAGGATAGAGGTTGTGGTTTAGGGCTTAGGGTGTACTGCTCAGAACTGCCTTCGTAGGTTCTGAGCATGAGTTTCCGATTTTGCCTTAAGCCGGAAACCCGAAACAAGCTGCTGAGGTTGGGGTATAAGGCTCATGCTTCAGACCCCGGCTTCGGGCTTGGGTTTAGGGTTTGGGGTTTGGGCTTTAGGGTTTAAGGTTTAGAGTTGATAGACAATGCAGAAATGCAAATGAAAATGGAAACAACTATGCTGCTAAGGCTTCAGGGTCTAAGGTGATCAGCAGGAAATAAATGAGGAAAGAAAATGCCAACTGCTACGTCATAGGGATTGGATAGGGGCCAGTATACAGATCCATTCCTTCCTAGACCCTAAGCCCTCAACCATGAACTTAACTAGTAAGTGCAAAGACTCAATGTCTGGACCTCGAGGCGCTTACCCCGTAAGCACTTGATCACAAGGATACTTACGTTTCAGACAGTTAGGCTTTAGGGTTTAGGGCTTAGAGTTTAGGGCTTAGGGTTTAGGGTTCAGATTTTTGCACAGGTCCCCTGAACATCCAATCATGCGCCAAGCCCCTGCAGCCATGTATGTCCGAGTGAACTACTCATCGACAAACTCAGACCTTAAACCCGAAATCCCCAAATCGTGATTTGCCGAACCCTCCGCCCAAAATCCATAAAATGCTAAGATCCTGCACTGTTTAAGCCGAATCTTTGCAGCCCAAACTTGTGAATCCATGACACCTTGAGCTCAACCATTCATGCTGTTGAGGCCAAACCCTAAACCCTAAAACCCTAATCTCAGGGTTCAGGATCTTGAGTGTTTATCCCTCTCTTTTTGCCTGGGTAGCATATTCCCTATACCCTTCTTTGGGATTCAGGGTTTCGGACTTAGGGTTCAGGGTTTAGGAAGTAGGGTTTAGGGTTTGTACATTCCCTTCAGATTCCCTAGATAACCCCTGTAGAGCCCCGTACAGAGACTAACACCCGGAACCCTCAATTCCCTACTCACCCCTTCTCCTCTGAAAGAGACCAATCGACCAGAACCATATAGAACCGCCACAAACCCCTACAAAGGGACCTGTAACCAAGGGCCCGTAACCCAAAACTCAAAAACCGTCCGCCTTAAAGTCTGCAAAGAGTAGCCCATTTGGTAGTTGATCACAAGTTTGCATGACCATTATGGAAAGCATTTCCACTAAATCTGCCTTATAGACCAACAGGAACCCTAAATAATTTCCGAGGACCTTGAAACTTTAGACCCTAAGCCCTAAACCCTAAACACTGAAACCTAAACCCTAAAGGGACCAATTCCTCGGCAGCTGTGGTGCTGGACCAGACCCGCTCGCTCGTAGTCACTACGGTCAAGCCTTAGCTGTTTACACTCCCGGAAACTAACATGAAACCCAAAAAGGGCCATATAAAGACTACAGTCCTTCTAAAAGGGGGCTATATGGGTTTCCATGTTAGTTTGGGGGAGTGTACTTACTTTGCACCATGGACAAAGACATTCAAGATTTTGAGTTTAGGGTTTGGGGTGTAGGGGCCTGGGGTTTAGAGTGTAACGTTTGGGATTTAGGGTTAGTTACTTCGCATAGCCAAGTACAGTTTGCGATTACAGTTTACATTTCAAAGCAAAAGAACTTGGACGTGACACCACAGTAGAGATTTATTACTGCTACCATGTCGACTGAATATAAACAGTCATGCAACATTAAGCAAATCAATATGTGCAAACGTTTGAAGGCTTGAGGTTTGCCTCTTAGGGGTCCCCCTGTTTTCGATGATCCATTCCCAGGATGCTCTTCGATAACCCTTCCAAATAGCTGCGACAAACGCAGTCTGTGCCACAAGTGCCAGCACCCCCTAAACCCTAAACCCTAAACCCTGAACCCCAAACCCTAAACCCTAGTTCTCGACCGGACCGGGTCCAGCTAACATAATCTCGCATTGGCTCCTAAACGAACTCCTGAAATCCCTGGCCTAAGCCGCCCTAAACCCTGCACCCTAAACCTCCAGCCGTAAAGCCCGAACCTAATCACCGAGCTGTTCTCAAAAAGTGTGGGCCCCTTTGGGTTGTAGGTTATATTACGGCACCTAATATTTAGCGGTACGCAAGATGGACGCAAAATGGGACCCTAATGTTGGGAACTAAATCCTTAACCCTAAACCCGAAACCCTAAACCCTGAGTCCTAAAGCCTGGTTGGGACCCTAATTTTGGGAACTACCCTCTGAGGCCCAGAAACCCCAATATATATACCCTAATTTTGGGAACAATATAACCCCAATATATACCCTCTTATATTAAAGTAGTTTCCATTTGATTTTCCATTATCCCAATATAACCCCAATATACCCCTCTGAGGCGCAGAGACCCTAAACCCTAAACCCTAAACCCTAAACCTGAGGCCAAGAAACCCCAGGG
>CAJNIZ010005782.1:0-18757 GCA_905231905.1 Symbiodinium pilosum | reverse complement strand
CAACGCTGGATTGGGCGCGACATCAATGAGCTGATGTTTGCATCCCTCGCTCGTGGCAATTGCATATTCGCTTGTCAGTTGGGGCTGAAAGCTCCCCTTCAACCACTAGGGGCACGATAAGAACATCAAGGCTCCGACTGTGTGCCGCGCACAAAAAGATGGCGGCCGGTGACACTGAAGAGGCGAAGAGTAACTGCCAAGTCTTGATGAACGCTGGGCGGCTACCAGAAGTGGTGCAGGTTCTGCAAGCCGTGACGCTTTGGTGTGCTGACGCCAAGTTGGATGTG
Organism: Symbiodinium pilosum; assembly: GCA_905231905.1. Lineage (NCBI taxonomy): Eukaryota > Dinophyceae > Suessiales > Symbiodiniaceae > Symbiodinium > Symbiodinium pilosum. Next base: position 18,470 of record CAJNIZ010005782.1, on the reverse strand, counting down.
ATAGTCCACAGGCCACTTCGCAAGGGAACCCTCTCAGCAGCTTCAAAAAGCTTGTGCAGTGCCAATTGAATGAAACACCCCTTGCGACAGCCAACTGTTGGCCGCTTACAGGCTCCAAAGAGTCCCTTTGGATAAAGTTGCTGCCCGCGCGACGTGTGACTGTCCACCCCCCAGGATACAATTCACAAACCCACAGTGCATTGGGTTGCTCCTTGATTTTGGCCAGCTGAGCAGCCAACGTAGCTTCAGCGCACAGCCGACTTGTGTGAGGTAGGCCAAGCATCCTGTTGCTTGGCACGCCGCTGCATGCCACAGAGGCCAAAGGCGTCGGCTGTCTGCTGCCTGCACGCCTTGTTGCTGTTGATTACGTCTACGCAAAGCGGCTTGTGCAACCTGAGGTGAGCAGAAGGGGGGCCACCAAGGCTCAAGATTGCTGCAAAGAGCAGGTCCCTTGCCGACAGATCTCATGAGGTGGCGGCGGCTGGGCCTGGGCATTGCCGCGTTCCGTGCGTGGACAGGCCCGCTCCCTGTACCGGCAGGTATGGATGGTGCGGCCAGTTGAAGTCGAAGCCAGGTAGAGTAAGCCAACGTCAGACAGATGCCCCACTGTGCCAGTTGACGCGCTGCACTGCCATTTTACGCAACATGATAACCGGCGTGGGAGAGGTCCAGCAGGACTCAAGACCAGTTGAACAGTCCTTGGACTGGTCCAGGGGGGTCATGCGTTTATGACGCGGCCACTACGTTTCGCGCGTGGACGGGCCCAGCCCTTACTGGCAAGTAGGAACGTATAGTTAGTTGGAGTCGAAGCTCGGAGTTCAGCGACGCCAGGGCTCAGGAATTGCTCGCTCTCCTAGAGGAAGGAAGATGAACATGAAACAGCTTGTGCCAACACCGGTTCGGTTCTTGGGCAGGTTCCCAATGATGAAGGTGCAAGATCATTTTGCAGTGCAAGCCCTGGCATTTGCTCCAACCTCCCTGTCCGCTTCGAGTCCCCGCTGTATGATGTCGGGCAGAGGTTGTGTACCCAGTCCTGGCATCGTTTGCAGGTGCTTGAAAGAGATTTCGAGATATGCTAGCTGGTCCAAAGACGTGTGACCCGCGCATCTTCCAGGCCTACTACCCTTCTCACGTTCGTTGCGCTCTCCAAGGCTGCCTCAACTTGAAACTTCAGCGTTCAACCTTGCATGTGCAGAAGGGTCTAGCTTCACGTTTTGGTGCCAGGCCAAGGGTTCAAGATCACATGATGTAGCAGTGGTTCGTAACACGTGTGGGAAGTCTCCAAGCTACCATCCTGGCTCTGCTTCCCTGACCACAGTTCCCTCCGATCTCCTTGTTCACCTTGAACTTCTGCAGCATGATGTTTCCTTCTTTTCAGGATCCACAGTCGGGTGCTTGGACTGGATCTCGAGCTGTGCTGGGCCTGGTGTGTTGGGTCTCTTGGTCGTGACTCGGGCGACATGCGTTGTGCTTGCTGCCCCGAGCTTCCAGCCCCAGCGCTCCGCGCCCTCCGATGTGCTTGGCAAGCCGCGCCTCCAGCATGCAGCGTGCAGCTTGCTGAGGAGCTTCACGTGCCAAGCGGCAGGCCATGAGTCGAGGGATTTGCCTTGGTGCCTGCACTGAGCCCCCAGCCTCTGCTGCTTGCAGGAAGCCTTATGGTCAGCTTGCCAGCCACCACTCCGTTTTGGCTTTGTGAGTGCCCTCTGGACAGGGTTTTTGTCGGGTTCACCAAAGGATCCGTGGCCACGAGTATCCACAGCTGGAACGCTTGCTCCCTGCCACCAGTGGTTCAGTTGAGGAGCATCTGCCAGGCCGCTGGCCTGAACCACAGCGCAGAAATCCTCTAGATTTGCTGGCCGATGTGATGGGGCTTGCGTTCCCCCATGCAGCGTGCCTTCGATGCCATCTGCCCTGCATCCCTCGGGCGGTTCTTGCAGCTGCCCGCGGCAACACGCCTCAGATAAGCCTGGCAAGCTGCAGGCACCTGGGTGAGTCAGAAACGCGCTGCGCAATGGGCCACAAACTTGATCTGGCCTACGCGTCTCTCCCTGACCTGAGCTGGCTGCACTGCATTTTGGGCGTCTGCTGCTGGCAGGGGGTCCTCTTGCATGCGGCAGCTCGCAAGCAAGCACCAAGTTTCCCAGCCTTCCTCCCGGCCTTCTCAGCTGTGGCATGACTTTGGCTTGGCGCCTGAAGCCTGCAAGATCCGGGAGCCTCGCCTTCGGCAGCAATCGGAGCTTCTGTGGCCATTCTGCAAAGGCCCTTGATCTGCGGAACCTCTACGTATCTCTCAGCGATACACAATTTCAGTTCGTCTGGGCCTTGCTGCTATCATGCGCCAGCAAGTAAGCCGGGTTCCTTCCCGGGACACGTGCCTCATTGAATGTACGCGCCTGCCTCACAGGGGATTTCAGAAACGCTTGAGGAGCGTGAGCTGCCCGGCTGTGGCGTATCTGTGCAGGGAGGCGTTTTTTCAGATGTCTCTCTGGGGAAGCAGGTGTTTTGCAGCTTGGCAAGTTCAAATTTCTGCGAGAGCCGCGCAATCAGCTTGCCAGCAACGCTGGATGGGGCGCGACATCAATGAGCTGATGTCTGCATCCCTCGCTCGTGGCAATTGCATCTTTGCATGTCAATTGGAGCTGAAGGCTCTCCCTCAACCATTAGGGTCGCAAAGAGGAATATCACGGCTCCAACTGTGTGCCACCGCGCAAGAGATGAAAACCGGCGTATTTGGATGGGCGAAGGGTTGCGGCCAACTCCTGATGAGAGTTGTGCAAGGCGCAACGCTTGCGCATGCTGCTGCTGAAAGATTTGATGTGACAACCCACAAGCCGCTGAGCAAGGGAGCCTTCTCCAAGGCTGCAGTAGCTTCGAGAAGCTTGCACACTGCCAATTCAAACGAAACTCCGATTCAAAGTTTGTTGGAGCTGTCTGAGCAGCTATTTCGGGAGGTTCATCTTGAAGTTCCAAGACCAGCATTCGCACACGCAATGCGCTGTGTCCCTCAAGCATGCCGAAGGGGTTCGGGGCTGAAGGTTTCTTTGAGCTGCGGCTTCGCCAGGTTTCCGGCGGCTGCAGATCGCACGGCACACCGAACGGTTTTGCCTCTCGGGCATCTTCCTCGGGCAGGTGACAAGACTCCGCGAGCAATCTAAAAACCGCATGTTTGGAGTTACTTACGCAATGTCCTCTTCTGTCTGGAGCTGCTAGGGTTTCGTCGCACATGTGGTCGTTGGGATGTTCCATCCGTACGAACGGTCTGATGGAGTCTGCATGCGGAGAACGGCCGGACGAACGCAATTGCAGGACCTCCGTTTCTTGGAAACAGCCAAGGCGGCCTCAGCGAGCTTGCGCGACGCGCTTGCGCGAGGCAGGCGACGCATTTTGCAGGTCAGCGTGCAGCCGCCAGCCACAGATGCCCAAGGCCTCGACTGTTGGCTCCCTGCACACCCTGTTGCTATTGATCGCCGCTTGCCGTGGTGGCCGCCGGGCCTTCACATTCGCACCACTTCCTCCACGTATGGACAGATGCTGAGCCCTCCCTTCAAAAATCGGTTCATTGACTTAAAGCTAACATCCGGGCGACACCAAGGCCCAGCTTCCCTCACCGCAGGAAACTCAGATCTCCCTGTCCACCTTGAGCCTCTGGTGCATGATGTACCCTTCTTCGCAGAATCTGCAGAATGCCATCGAGTATTTGGTCTAGCTAGAGGCCGCGTGCCCAGTCCTTTAGTGATAGGCGGCTGCTTTGACTGGATCGTGAGTTCTGCTAGCGGGGCCAAGGCAGTGCGACCTGTGCCATGCTTTTTGATGTGTGCGGCAAGCCGCGCGTTCCGCATGAGCTGTGGAGTCTTTTTGGGGGAGCACAGGCCCGCGGCAGGCCGCACGGCGTCGGCCTTGGCTGTGCTGTGTCCCCAGGCTTTGCTGCTCTGATGTCTCCTTCCTCACGGGATCAGCAGGGTCTCACTTTGTCGCTGGAAGCTGCGTGCCCAGTTTTAGAGGGAGTGGCCCGCGCGAATGCGCTGTACACAGGCTACTCTTCCAGGCCCGGGCACACCGTAGCTTTCGATGTGTGTGGCAAGCCAGGCTTGCAGCATGCAGCGTGCAGTTTCCTGAGGAGCCGCATGTGGCAAGCGGCAGGCCACAAGGCCACAAGGTCGAAGTTTGTCTCGGTGTCGAGGCTGGCTGTGCCGAGCCCCCAGCCTTTCTTGCAGGCCTGCAATGATGTGTGCCTCCTCGCAGAAGCTGCAGGGTTGCAACAAGTGCCTCGGTCCTGCAGTAGAGGTTGTGTACCCAGTTGTTTCAATTTTGGCCGGTTCACCATGCTGGCTGGGCTGGCAAGGCAGCTGTCTAAAATGTGTGTGGCAGGCTACGCTTCCAGCATGCAGCATGCAGCTTGCTGAGGGGCAGCACATGCCAAACGGCCGGCCACAAGGCAAGGGGTTCGTCTTGGTCTCTGAGCCCGCAGCCACTGCTGCCAAGCGACATGCAACAGTGCAAATGGTTTGCTTTGGTCTACTACAGTAAAGTCTACAGGTTGCTAGCTTGAGCTCCCAGGTTCTGCTGCTCGCGGAAGGCCCTGCCGTCCGCTTGCTGAACCCTGCTCGGATTTTGCCCTGCTCCACTAATCTTAGATATTCCGAAGATGTATACAACATTGGGAATGTTCGATGTTGGGGGGCTGGGGTGAGGGGTTTCAATCTTAGGGTCCAGACCCCCTAAAGGATCCAAGAAAAGGAGCCTTCCAATTTTCTGCTAGGCTTGCCAATGTAGTCCGTCTTGGCTTTGCCACAGCAAGGATGGTTGCAAATGTCTGCAACTGCAACCTGCTGGCTACTCGCTGCACTGGGCACCTGCCCTGAACCGCACTACGGAGATCTTCTAGAGCTGGCGGCCACTTGCTGAGCTTCCGACCGCAATGCATAGTGGTGGGCTGCTGCCTGCCGCCCCAGCAAGCCTGGCAAGCCGAGGGCACCTCAGTGAGCCACGCAATGCGCTGCGAAGATCATCTGGCCTCGAGTGTCAAACTTGATCTGAGCTGGCTGCACTGGGTTTTGAGCGTCTGCTGTTGGCAGGGGGTCCTCTTGAATGCGGCAGCTCGCAAGCGAGCATCAACAAGTTTCCCAGTCTTCCTCCCGGCCTTCTCAGCTATGGCATGACTTTGGCTTGGCGCCTGAAGCCTGCAAAACCCGGATGCCTAGCCTTTGACAGCAATCGGGGCTTGTGTGTCCATTCCGCAGAGGCCCTTGATCTGCAGAACTCTTGCCTGTCCCTCAGCGAGATGCAGACAGAGGATTGCTGTATTACCTCGAGCCATGGAATTTTCAGCTCGTCTTGGCCCTGCTGCTATGACGTTTGCCCTGGATCTCGAGCGTCACTGGCTGGCCAAGCAAAGCAGTTGGCCTCTTTTGCGTGACATTCAGCACGCTCGCCTGCCTTACAGGGGATGCCAGAATCGCTGGAGGAGCGTGAGCCGTCCAGCTGCAGTGCGCCACATGCAGTTCAAAGGGCGATCCCGTCTTTACAAGAGGAGACACCTCGACCTTAGAGTCTAGGTTTCACTCATCAGAGGAAAGCTCTCCGTAAGCCATGATGGTCGCGAAAGGAATAGGTTATCAGGGCTGCGACTGTGTGCAGCGCACGAAAAGATGACAGCTGGCGCGCGTCCATGGGCCAAGAGTGGTTTCGGCCAGCTCTTGATGAAAGTTGGACTGCTGCCAGAAGGGGTGCAGGTTCTGCACGCCGTGACGCTTTTGCGCTCGCATAAGCCACTTACCAAGGGAACCCTCTCCAAAGCCACAGCAGCTTGGGGAAGCTTGCGCAATTCCAATGTAAATGAAACTCCGATTCAAAGTTTACTGGAGCTGTCTCAGCAGCTATTTGGTGAGATTCATCTTGAAGTTCCAAGACCAGCATTCGCACACGCAATGCGCTGTGTCCCTCAAGCATGCCGACGGGGCCCAGGCCCTACGGTTTCCTCGAGCTGCCAGGGGCTGCAGATCGCGCGGGGGCACCGAATGGTTTTGCGTCTCTTGCCGCTCTGGCATAAGAGGAGGTTGACGTCAGAGACTTGCTCAGGGCGGCGTGCCGACCTCCAGCAGGGTGCCAATCACTATGCAGCTGCAGCCCAATCTGAGGCGGGGATTATTTCGACATGTATTTGTGTTGCGAGCTTCGGTGGCCTCAGGCACTTTCTGGTCTCCCAGAATCAGTCCAGCTCACAGAATTTTGTCCAGGTGGCCCGATGCCGACCGCCCATGATAAGGTTCACAAGCCAAGGTCCATTGCGCTGCTTGTTGTTTTGGCGGGTGAACAGCGGCCAAGGTGGCATCAACACAAAGCTGTTTTGTGTGAGGTGGGCCAAGGATCCTCAAGCTTAGCAGGCTGCCACCGGTCAAAAATGTCCACGGCCTCGACTGCCCGCTTAGTGCATGCCCTGTTGCTGTTGATCACCGCAGGCACACCTTCAGGCAATAGAGTGCTTGGTTGGTGCTCGGAATGGATCTCCTGCTTTTTGCCACAGGGGTTTCAACAAATTCGCAACCGATCATCGATTCTTGCACCGATGTCGAGCGTGAGGTAGTCCAAGCATCCTGTTGCTTGGCACGCCGCCGCGAACTCCAGAGGCCCAAGGAATCGGCTGTCTGCTCCCTGCATGCCCTATTGCTTTTGCTCACCGCCTACCGTAGCTGTGGCTGGGGCTTTACATCATGTTGTGCCACCTGTGGACAGACTCAACAACTTCCTTCGAAGATGGGTTGATTGACTTGAAGCTTGCACTTCAGCGACACCGAGGCTCAGGAATTACTTGGTCTCGCCTGAGAAAAAAAATGTCCATGCAACAGCTTGTGGCAACAATGGCCCGGATCTTGGGCAGGTGCCCAAGGACAGAGCGCAAGATCATTTTGGATTGCAAGCCCAGGGATCTAGTCTCCGCTGGATGATGTCGCCTTGTTGCAGGTTCCGCAGGGTGTTCGCGAGCACGTTGTGGTTAAGCAGAGGGTGTGCGCCCAGTCCTGGAGCGATTTGCAGGTGCTTGAAAGAGATCTCGAGCACTGCTGGCTGGGCCAAAAAGGCAGCATGCCGCTTGGTCGTTACCCGCGCAGTTTCCAGGCCTTGTTTGCGTAGACCAGCAGGGGCAGGCATACATGTAGAACATTTTTTCCTAGAGTTGCCCGTGTCCGTTTCCGGTCGACATTGCTCGGGTGTGCAGGCGTTGCCATGCACAAGGTTGCGAGACTTGAGCCCAAACAACACGCCACCCTCAAAATAGTGCCTCTTCATGCGTGGGGGACTGGAGTTTGTATTCTGCACTTTCCGTTTCTGCCTCCCCCGCTGCTCAGCCAGGAGAAATGCCCATGTCACGTTGCACTATCCAATGCTGCCCCTGCTTGGAAATTCAGCGTTCGCGGGCTTGCCTTACCTTATGTGTGCAGAAGGGGTAGCTTCCAGTGTATTTGCAAGCCAAGAGATTGTGAGGTCGCTGCAGATCGCATGATGAGGCAGTGGCTTGTCCGTGACATGAGCGTGCAAGAGCAGAGCTCAGGTTTCACAGACCCCTTCGATCTCGATGTCCGCCTAGAACTTCCGCAGCATGATGTTTCCTGCTTCGCAGGATCAGGGTGTGTGTTTGTCACGAGGTAGATTTTATGTGCCCTCGTGGGGATATGGGCGGGTGCTTAGGCTTTGTCTCATGCCATGATGGCCGGACCAAGGCGGCTGCTGGCCTCTTGGTCGTGAGACGAGCTGCATTTTGTGTGACCTTCAAGTGTGCACCAGCTTCGAAATTCAGCATTCGCGCAGGAAAGGGTGTTTGCCCAACCTCACATGTGCAGAAGGCGCCCAGGGTCAAGCTTTCTGTGGGCCGCGGGTTTTTCAAGTTGCCAAGGCCCGCCAGGCCTGCATGTCGCCTGGCCCGCAAGATCGGTCGGTTGACTGCAACCTGTCATCCTGGCAACATAGCTTCTCTGACCACAAGCCCCTGCGATGTGCGCGGTAATCCTCGCCTCCAGCATGCAGCCTGCAGTTTGCTGAGCAGCGCGAGCCAAGCAGCAGGCCACTCTGCGAGCGGTTTGCCTTGGTCTTTAGGCGGGCTGCTCTGATCCCCCAGCCTCTACTCCTGGCGGGCAGCCCCGCAGTCAGCTCGACGCCCTGCTCCTTGTCTGGCTTGAACTTCTGCCGCGCCATGCTTCCTTCACAGGATCCACGGCTGTGTACCCCGGTCGTGAACTGATTAGTACCGGAGGGCGTGCCCGCACTGAGATGCTCGAGCATGCAGCGTGCAGCTTGCTGAGGAGCTCCACGTGCCAAGCGGCAGGCCGCAAGGCGAACGGTTTGCCTTGGTCTCTCGGATTCCTGCACTGAGCCCCCAGCCTCTGCTGCTTGCAGCCATACCTGTAGTGAGCCTGCCGACCCCTACTCCGATTTGGCCTTGCGAGTGCACTCTCCGGAGGGTCGTTGTCGGATTCGCCAAGGCAGGCATGGCCGCAAGCATCCACAGCTGAAACGTGCTCGCTCCCTGCCACAGGAGGCGCGGTTGTCGCGCAGTTGCAAGTTCCCTGCCCTGAACCGCGGCCGAGACATTCTCTAGACTTGCTTGCCCACTTGCTGACGAGCTTCCGCTTCCCAACGCATCGCGTCTTCAATGCGCTGCACCGCGCAGTTCAGTCAGTTGGGTTGCCGACAAGCCTGGCAGGCCGCGGGCACCTCCGTGAGTCCGAAGTGTGCCACAAGCATGATCTGGCCTCCGGGTGTCTCCCTCGGCCTGGGCTGGCTGCGGATTTTGAGCTTGTGCTGTTGGCAGGGAGCCCTTTTGCATGCGGAAGCTTGCCAGCATCCCTGCATCATTAAGTTTAGCCTTTCTCCCGGCCTTCTCAGCTACGGCATGACTTTGGCTTGGCGCCTGAAGCCTGCAAGACCCGGGTGCCTAGCCTTCGACAGCAATCGGGGCTTGTGTGTCCATTCCGCAGAGGCCCTTAGACCGCAGAACCTTTGCCTGTCCCTCAGCGAGATGCAGAGAGAGGATTGTGGCATGACATTGAGCCATGGGATTTTCAGCTCGTCTTGGTCTAGTTGCTTTGAAGTCTGCCCTGGATCTCAAGCGGTGCTGGCCGGGGCAAGCAAAGCAGTTGGCCTTTTTCCCGTGACCCGCACCGCACTCAGTGCAGTCGCCTTGCTCACAGGGGATGGCAGAATCGCTGGAGGAGTGTAAGCCGTCCAGCTGCAGCGCTCCATTTGCAGGAACGGTTTCCTTCAGCAGTGCAAGCGAGATCGCCTCTTTTCAAGCAAAGGAAGCTAGACCTTAGCTTCTAGCACCAGGTGCTGGCAGGGCCACTGCCAACTCTTGGCTTGACGGAAGACTAAAGCCTGTTGGCCTATGGTGTGTAGGCCTCAGATGGCTGTCACTGGCAAATCTATGGTCCAGCGCAGACACACACATGCATGAATCAGCAGCTCAGAGCCAGCTAAGTGGACAGCTTCTCAGCTCGAAAGTCGCCACTGCGCGCTCACCTAGGCCTTGCCGGCTCCTGAAAAGACGTCTTGCAATTATTCGTAGCAGTTTTAGATCTGCATGGCGCTTACAGCTGAAAACTATCCGTCAACCATGATGGTCTCGAAAAGGAAAATCAGGGCTCCGACTGTGTGCCGCGCATGAGTAGCCGCCAACTCTTTACAAAAGCTGAACTGCTACCAGAAGTGGTGCAGGTTCTGGAAGCCGCGACGCTTTGGCGTGCTGATGATGCCAGGTTGGATGTGATGGTCCACAGGCCAGTTCGCAAGGGAACCCTCTCAGCAGGTTCAAAAAGCTTGCGCAGTGCCTATTGAATGAAACACCCCTTGTGACAGCCAACTGTTGGCCGCTTACAGGCTCCAAAGGGTCCCTCTGGATAAAGCTGCTACCCGCGTGACGTGTGTATGTCCACCCCCTAGGATACAATTCACAAACCCACAGTGCATTGGGTTGCTCCTTGCTTTTGGCCAGCTGAGCAGCCAACGTAGCTTCAACGCACAGACGACTTGTGTGAAGTAGGCCAAGCACTCTCTTGCTTGGCACGCCGCTGCCAGCCACAGAGGCCAAAGGCGTCGGCTGTCTGTTGCCTGCATGCCTTGTTGCTGTTGATTACATCTACGCAAGGTTTTCTGTGCAACGTGAGGTGAGCAGAAGGGGGCCCACCCAGGCTCAAAATTGCTGCAAAGAGCAGGTCCCTTGCCGACAGACCTCATGAGGTGGGGGCGGCTGGGCCTGGGCATTCCCGCGGGCCCGCTCCCTGTACCGGCAAGTATGGATGGCGTGGTCAGTTGGAGTCGTAGCTTGCAGGTAGAGTAAGAGAACGTCAGACAGATGCCCCACTGTGCCAGTTGACTCGCTGCACTGCCATTTTACGCAACATGATAACCAGTGTGGGAGAGGGCCAACAAAAGTCAAGACCAGTGGAACAGTCCTTGGACTGGTCCAGGGAAGTCATGCGTTCAGCGACACCAAGACGAAGGCTCAGGAATTGCATGAGGCGGCCACTACCTTTCACGCGTGGACAGGCCCAGCCCTTACTGGCAAGTAGGAACGTATAGTTAGTTGGAGTCGAAGCTCGGAGTTCAGCGACGCCAGGGCTCAGCAATTGCTTGCTCTCCTAGAGGAAGGAAGATGACCATGCAACAGCTTCTGCCAACACCGGTTCGGTTCTTGGGCAGGTGCCCAATGATGAAGGCGCAAGATCATGTTGGGCTGCAAGCCCTGGCATTTTCTCCAACCTCAATGTCCGCTTCGAGTCCCCGCTGTATGATCTTGGGCAGAGGTTGTGTACCCAGTCATGGAATTGTTTGCAGGTGCTTGAAAGAGATTTCGAGATATGCTAGCTGGGCCAAAAAGGCAGCCCGCCACTTGCAGTGACCCGCGCATCTTCCAGGCCTAGTACCCTTCTCACGTTCGTTGCGCTCTCCAAGGCTGTCTCAACTCGAAACTTCAGCGTTCAACCTTGCATGTGCAGAAGGGTCTAGCTTCACGTTTTGGTGCCAGGCCAAGGGTTCAAGATCACATGATGTAGCAGTGGTTCGTAACACGTGTGGGAAGTCTCCAAGCTACCATCCTGGCTCTGCTTCCCTGACCACAGTTCCCTCCGATCTCCTTGTTCACCTTGAACTTCTGCAGCATGATGTTTCCTTCTTTTCAGGATCCACAGCCGGGTGCTTGGACTGGATCTCGAGCTGTGCTGGGCCAGCGAAGCAGCTGGTCTCTTGGGTCTCTTGGTCGTGACTCGGGCGACATGCGTTGTGCTTGCTGCCCCGAGCTTCCAGCCCCAGCGCTCCATGCCCTCCGATGTGCTTGGCAAGCCGCGCCTCCAACACGTAGTGTGCAGCTTGCTGTGGAGCTCCACGTGCCAAGCAGCAGGCCACGAGGCGAGCGTTTTGCCTTGGTCTCTCAGATGCCTGCACTGAGTCCCCAGCCTCTGCTTCTTGCGGGCAGCCCTGCGCTCAGCTGGGCTTTGATTTGGCCTTGCGAGTGCCCTCTCGATAGGGTCCGCCTTGGGTTTGCCAAAACAGGGAAGGCTGCAAATGTCCGCAACTGCAACATGTCTGCTCTACCGTGGGCGGAGTTGGGGCGCATTTGCAAGGTTCTTGCTCTGAAGCGCGGACCAGAAATTCTCTAGACTCACTGGCCCGCCTTCGATGCCATCTGCCCTGCACCACTTGGGCGCTTAGGTGAGTTTGGCAGCTGCCTGCTGCCACCAGAGCCTGAGACAAGCCTGGCAAACCGCAGGCACCTCCGTGAGTCAGAAATGCGCCACACAGCAAATTTGATCTGGCCTCCGAGTGTCTCCCTTGATCTGAGCTAGCTACACTGGATTTGGAGTGTTTGGTGCTGGCAGGGGGTTCTTTCGCATCAGCAGGTTTCCCGGCCTTCCTCCCGACCTTCCTGGCTACAGCATGACTTTGGCTTTGCGCTTGGAGCCTGCAAGCTCTGAAAGCCTAGCATACAACTGCAGGAGCTGCTTTGGCCAGTCTGAAAAGGCCCTTGATCCACAATACCTGCCACTCTGCCAGCTGCAGAGAGAGGATTGTGCCCTTACCACAGTTCATGGGATTTTCAGCACGTCTTGTCCTTGCTGCTCTCAAGCTGTGTTGGCGGCGCCAGCAAGCCGGCATGACCCGCACCACATTCGATGTGCGAGCCTGCGTCAAAGGGTATGCTTCGCCAACACTTACTGCAACTTGCTGTTCCAGTAGAAGTGCGGATGCACATTCTGCGCGCTGAAGCCCGTCCGCGTGCAGACGCCACCAGGTGGGATGGGATGGTCCACCAGCTACTTGGCAAAGGATTACACAACAAGGCTGCACCAGCTGCGAAAATCAGCATGCGCGTATGCAAAGTGGTACGATGCAGCCATGCGCAAATGCCCCAAGATGCCCCAAGCCTCGGCTGTCCGCTCCCTGCATGCCCTCTTTCTGTTGATCGCTCCTTGCCGCAGTGGTGCCTGGGCCTCACTCCGTTACATGTGTGGACAGGGCTGGTGGCCACTTTCCCAGGCTACCCGAATCGTCTGCTTGATTTGCGGAGACCAAGAGGCAGCAACAATGTGGACCTTTCTGTGCGGAAGGAGGCTCTTGTAAGATCTCGTGCCAACAATGTCCCAGTTGATCGACAGGTGCCAGGTCACAGGGTGCAAGATGTTCGTAAGACTGACATGCTTGGAATTTCTCATTGCGAGCTCCACTTGGTGAGGTGGCCTTTCAGATCTTTTGTTCTTGGACTTCAGGGCCAAGCTACACACGCTGAAGCCACAGGCTTTCCATCCGATCTCCTTGCACGCATTGAGCTTCTACCGCATGATGTCTCCTTCTTTACTGCATCCGCAGCATGTCCTCGTGCAGGTGGTCGTTAGGTAGAGGCGTCTACCTGGCTCTGGAGTCCGAACTCGCCTGGAATCCGTTGCTTCCGTGCTGTCTGAGGGCATCGTGGGCCATGGCTGGGCGACAGCACCGATTTGGGCTGCCCAACTACCAAGATGGCCGCAGCCAACTGGCTTGCGGCAAGTGGGCCAAGAATCCTCCAGCTTAGCATGCCATTGCCAGCCATAGACGCAAGGCTTTTGTCCACTCCCTGCATGTTCTGTTGCCGGTTGATCGTCGCTTCCCGTGGCGGCTGCTGGGCTTTGACACCGCTGAGATGCTCACTCCAAGGCAACTGGTCTCTTCGTCGCAACATGCGTCATGCTCGTCTCCCCGAGCTTGCATCCCCAGTGCTCTGTGCCCTTCGATGTGCTTGGCAAGCAAAGCTTCCAACATGCAGCGTGCAGCAGGAGCTCCACATGCCAAGCGGCAGGCCACGAGGCCAGTGGTTTGCCTTGGTCTACCGGCTAGCTGCTCTGAGTCCCCAGCCTCTGCTGCTCGTGGGAAGCCTCGCAGTCAGCTCATCGACCCCTGCTCCTATTTGGCCTTGCGAGTGCCCTCTCGACAGAGTCCTTCTGGGGATGGCCAAAGCAGGTAAGGCCACAACTATCGGCAACTGCAACATGTCTGCTCCGCCGCGCCGGGCGGAGTTGCCGCGCATTTGCAGGGTCCCTCCTGCTTTGAATCGCAGCCCAGAAGTTCTCTAGACTCGCTAGCCCAGTTGCTGATGAGCCTCCCGCTCGCCAACGCATCGGGCCTTCGATGCCGTCTGTGCTGTGCTGCTTTGGCAGCTCGGTCAGTTGGGCTGCTGCCTGCCGCCACTGCGGTGTGTCCGAAGTGCGCTACGCGATGTGCCACACACATGATCTGGCCTCGCGGTGTCTCGCTTGATCTGGGCTTCCTGCACTGGGTTTTGAGGGTCTGCTGCTGGCAAGGAGCCCTTTTGTATGCGGAAGCTCACCAGCGATCACCAAGTGTCGCAGCCTGTCCTGCGTTTCCAGCCTTCCTAGCTACAGCATGACTTCGAACTGGAGCTTCAAGCCTGCAAGATCCGGGGGCCTAGCATTAGACAGGGCCCGTGACCCACAGAACCTCTATCTCTACTTGTTCCACCTCGAGATACAGAGGGAGGACTGTGCCCTCAGTACTGGCCAATGGCAAGGGGTGATTGGCGGGTGCTTGGACTGGATCTTAAGCTGTGCTGGCCTCTCTGCCGTGACTCGCGCCGCATTGGGTGCCTTCCCCTGCCTCACAGGATCTGTCAGGAATGCTTGGGAGTATGATCTGCCCAGCCACTATACCCACTGCGCATGTGGATGCTTGTTTCCCTTGAGGCCTAGAGGCCTGAAAAGCAGCTTGTCATTCAGCATGGATGGGGTAAACTTCCGCAAGGAGAGTCGTCAATCAGGATGCCAGCAGCACTGGATTGCTCCCCTCATCAGTCAGATGATGTTCGTATCCAACACTCAAGGCCGTTGCATATTTGCATGTCATTTGGAGCTCATTTTGAGTGAGCCAAGATGGCCTCAAGGCTTCGGGCATGTGCCGCACACGGGGAAAGTAGGAGTTATAGCCAACTGCTAGTGCCAGTGGAAATGCTACCAGAACGCATGCAAGTTCTGCTCGCTAGGTTGGATGGGATGGTCCGCCGGCCACTCTGCGAGGGAACCGTCTACAAGGCTGTGCCAGTACAGTGCTGCCATCCACAGATGCCCGAGGCCGCGCTTGTCCCGTCGCTGCATGCTGTGTTTCTGTTGATCACTGCCTACCGCAGCGGGGCCTCAGCACGCAGGCAGACTTGGTCCTTCACTTGAAGAGGACAAGGCTGAGCAACCACTTGGACCCCTGCAGCAGACCAAATGATGTTGCAGGATCTTGTGCCAACGTCCTAGTTGGGCAAGTGCCAAGCCACATGATGCAGGATCATTCTAGTGCTGCCGCCTTGAGAGTTTGCCACTGTGAGCCTCACAGCGGCAAGCTGCGTGTCCGATCTAGTGGCTCTAGTGTCGTCTGCCGAGGCATGGGCACTTATTCGGATCTCGTCGTCCGCTTTGAGCCTCTGCTGCATGATGTCCCCCTGGTCACAGGATCCGCAGATTGTCAGCGAGCACTTTGTCCTACCCAGTTCTGGAATCCAGGTCATAGACGTCTCTCTTGCTTGCATGCTTTCTGAAAGCATCGCAGGCCATGGCTGGAACAGACTAGCTGAACCAGCAAGATGGCTGCGAACAATAGCGGTGAGTGGGATTGGGCCGCTGGCTTGGCGCGCTTCCGGACCCCCCAGGCTTTTTTGACGCGGGATGGGATACCTTTGCCTCCTTTGACCTGTTTCCGTGGTTGGTGGAGATCGATCTGGGGCAAGTCCTTGACTGTTTGCTCCATGCATGCGCTGTTGCCGTTGATCACCGCTTACCATAGCGGCCGCGGGGTCTCGACATCATTTCATCCCACAAGGATTGGCTCAGCACCTTGCCCGCAAAGGCTAGCAACGAGGCTGGTCTCATGGTCTTGAACTGTCCGACACTCCCGTGCTTCCAGCCCCCAGGCTTGGCCTCCGACGTGCAAAAAGTGCTGGCTCCGGGCCACCTGACGCAGCAGTTGCTGCGCACTTGCAAGCTTTCTTGCAGGATCCACGCCAGGGTGCTTGGATTGGATCTGGAGCTGTGCTGGCTGGGCCAGCAAAGCAGGTCTCTTAGGCTTCTCGGTCGTGACTCTGGCCACATTCGTTTTGCGCGCTCCGGACTTCCAGCCCCAACGCGCTATGCCCTCCGACGTGCGTGGCAAGCTGCGTTTAGGGCTTGCAGCGTGCAGCTTGCTGAGGAGCTCTACGTACCAAGCGCCAGGCCACGAGGCCAGCGGTTTGCCTTGGTTTCTAAGATGCCTGTACTGAGCCCCCAGCCTCTGCTGCTCGTGGGAAGCCCCGCAGTCAGCTCATCGACCCCTGCTCCTATTTGGTCTTGCGAGTGCCCTCTCGACAGAGTCCATCTGGGGATGGCCAAAGCAGGTAAGGCCACAACTATCGGCAACTGCAACATGTCCGCTCCGCCGCGCCGGGCGGAGTTGCCATGCATTTGCAGGGTCCCTGCTGCTTTGAATCGCAGCCCAGAAGTTCTCTAGACTCGCTAGCCCAGTTGCTGATGAGCCTCCCGCTCCCCAATGCATCGGGCCTTCGATGCCGTCTGTGCTGTGCTGCTTTGGCAGCTGCTCGGTCAGTTGGGCTGCTGTCTGCCGCCACCGCGGTGCGTCCGAAGTGCGCTACGCGATGTGCCACACACATGATCTGGCCTCGCGGTGTCTCGCTTGATCTGGGCTTCCTGCACTGGATTTTGAGGGTCTGCTGCTGGCAAGGAGCCCTTTTGTATGCGGAAGCTCACCAGCGATCACCAAGTTTCGCAGCCTGTCCTGCCTTTTCCAGCCTTCCTAGCTACAACATGACTTCGAACTGGAGCTTCAAGCCTGCAAGATCCGGGGGCCTAGCATTAGGCAGCGCTCGTGGCCCACAGAACCTCTATCTCTACTTGTTCCACCTCGAGATACAGAGGGAGGACTGTGCCCTCAGTACTGGCCAAGGGCAAGGGGTGATTGGCGGGTGCTTGGACTGGATCTTAAGCTGTGCTTGCCGCGTCAGCAAGCTGGCCTCTCTGTCCTGACTCGCACTGCATTCGGTGTATGTGCCTCCCTCATAGGCTGCCAGAAACGCCAGCCAACCGTTAGTGCCAGCCAAAATGCCACCAGAAGCATGTTGCTCGAAGCTGGAAGCTCTACACTTACGATTGGCGTTGCTGCTTCCTGTGCTGCCTAACTTGAACGATGCAGGTTGTGTTGACGGCGGTCCCTGCTGACGGCGCTGATGGCTGCCTGCAAAGGGAAGCAGGTTATAACCGATGGCCAGACTGCTCAAGCTGTTCGAGTTTTTCGCCGCGCTGGCATGCCCCAGCCCATCTGCGACCATGTGGGAGCCATCACTGGGCTTGAAGACTCGAAGGCGGCAGTTGTGGAGCAGCGGGTCGTGGTGCATTCGCTTAAGCTCAGTTGAGGCTGCAAGTTGCACCTCAATGTTGTGCCCCGGACAGGCCAGGCTGCAGACTTTCAACTAGCTCTATGCAGATCTCGGGCGGCTGCTTGCTGACAAAGCCATGCCGGGCACAGTGTGCACCGCCACTCAACACTGGAAGCTGCAAAGTTACGCCCGGCCCGCGCAGAGTTCTAAAGCTGAGCATCTTGTCCTACTTGCAGATGGTACCGATAGCGGCGATGGGTGCAGAAGCCAACCTTTCTTGTGCCTGTTGCTTTGCCTGGAGTGATGCACCCTGTGTTCCGCAGCGGTCTGCACTCACATTGTCGACGACTGCCGGTGGTTCCGCCGAGGCGGCAAGTTGCATTTGGATGTTGTGCCGCGCAAGCTACAGGCCGGGTTGCAGAGTTTCAACTCGCGCTCCACAGACCTCGGGCGGCTGCTTCATGACAAAGCCATGCCAGTCGCAGTGTGCACCATCGCAACATTATTCCAAGGATTTCGCTGAGGGCCCAACTGCAGGCATTCACAAATCTTGTGGCCAAATGTCAAGGATCCTCGTTTTCGGGCCACTGATACTCTGCGTCTAGAGCGGTCTGCCTTTTCCGCTGCGCAGCGCGGCCCAAGGCCGTCAGAATTTCCAACGTGGCCAAAGGCAACCCCATCCTTGTCGGGTCTTCCTTTTGGCCCAGCGCACCGCTGTAGTGTCTCAAGTTGTGTGCTGACGCTACCACATTCATCTTGACGACGAGGCAGAGCCATTCGCAGCGCTGCTGCTATAGGGAGTCTTGGTTGATGCCTGCTACCCTAAATGATGCATCCTGTGCACACTGCGGTCCGCATTGACAGCGCTGATGGCCTCAGGTGGAGCGGGTGGTGACGGATGCTGTGGCTCAAGTTTGGTTGAGGCCATGTGCTGCACTTGGATGTCACGCGCCACCAGCTACAGATCTCGGGCGGCTGCTTCTTTGCCGATCTCGCGTGCTGAAGGAGGTTTCAAGTTGTGTGCTGAGGCTGCCAGATGCATCTTGACAACGAAGCGGAGCTGTTCGCAGCGTTGCTGCTTCATTGACCGTTCTGTACTGCTCTCCAGCTTGAATGATGCAAGCTGTGTCCACAGCGGTCCGCACTGACGGCGCTGATGTTGATGGTTGCCTGTGAGGCAGCAGTTGGTAACAAGCGAGGACAAGAGTCCAGGTTTTATCCAGAAGCCCGGCTTTCCAGAAGCTTGCCCACGGCATGTTGCTCGCCACTCAGATCAGCTGTTAGCGACCGCATGTGCGCCCGCTGTTTGCCTTTGGTGGGTCGACTTCGCTTGAGGTTGTAGTGCCGGGCATAATGTGCTTGATGAGACGCCTGCGAAGTATTCTCTCGCTGCGAATCAAAGTCAAAAAGCACTGACGGCGCTGATGTTGATGGTTGGCTGTGAGGCAGCAGTCGGTAACAAGCGAGGACAAGAGTCCAGGTTTTATCCAGAAGCCCGGCTTTCCAGAAGCTTGCCCACGGCATGTTGCTGGCCTCAGATCAAGCGTCACGGACTGCATGATGTGGCCCAAAGCCCGCAAAGAGA
>CAJNIZ010005781.1:91152-118100 GCA_905231905.1 Symbiodinium pilosum | reverse complement strand
TTTGGGTTTCGGGTTTAGGGGTTAGCAGTTTTGCCCTGGGCGTGACAGATTTACAGAGCTCACAATTTGGAGCTTCAGATTTCGGCGGGATTTGGGCTTGGACGGCCAGCCCGCCAGAATCCCGCATCGCTAAGCCTGAACGATGCCTAAACGTACTCGAGGCCTTTTGCTCCGAAATCAATCTCTACACCAAGTCTCGTAGTTTCTATAAACCCTCACCTCTAGTTGATCCCTCCAATCCTGGATTTCCCATCCCAAAGCCCGAATCCCGCTATCTAGGAGCTGCATGGGGTCCCAAGTATATACTTCATACCCTTTGGGTTGAGTGGTTCTTTTCATCTGGTCGTCAGTTTCACCATCTGCCCTTATACAACCGCAAATAATCCCTATAGCTGCCCTACGAGAATCCTCACTTGCGGTACCTAGTGCCTGTGGGGTCAAGAGAGGAGCAGCTGCAGCATGCATGGGCTGAGGCGAACGACTTGGCGGGTGCCTTGTTCCATGGTACGCGGTTGTACGGGGTTTAGGGCAACAGATTTGGGGTTTCAGGTTTAGGGTTTGGGTACACAGGATTCACGACAGTTTAGGGTTTAAGGCTTCTGGGTGTTGAGGTTCTGGGTTTGGCTTAGGGTCTGCAGTTCTGGGTTCAGTACTTCACTTTGGGAAAACTCACTTTCTCGCGGTTTGGGGATTAGGATTCAAGCTTTGAGGATGTGGGGTGGCCCTTTCTTTCCTATGTCTGCCAAACCTTGACACATGAAACGCGGCTTTAAGACGAATCTGTCATGATTTTCGTGTTCTTGACATTGGATTCCCTCAAGAAAGGCTTGTTGCAACAATTGCACGAAGNNTGGGAACTTGGGCGAAAGCCTCATGTGAGCCTCACCGGCTTGATCGGGCTAACTTCTGTACAGAATCAAGTAGGAGCGGTCGCGGCCATCTTGGCGTACATGTACAACTTATACACCTATACCCCGAACCTGTCACCCCAGTTCAGGAATATTTCCCCCATTGTAATTTGAATTGTGATCAAAATCCTTGCAGTATGACAGCTACATGCCCAAAGAGCTACTCCATGTCCGGGATTCCAATTTTTTGATGACCAACAGGTATGGCAGACCTCTGGTAGGATACAGCAACTCAACAAGCCTTCAACTCAGGCACTCTGCAGATCATAGAGCCAGAACACACACATTGACACACATGGAGTTTGGGCTTAAGGTGCAGAACTTTGAAATTTACACGTGGGATTTAGGGGATGAGGTTGTGGGTGGACAAGATTTTGCATAATGTCTGGCTCATTCAAACAGACAATTGACTTCCAAGCAAATATGGGATATTGCCATAGTTTTATGAAGGCTTCACATAGGGCTCCTTTCGGACGTTCAGTTTAGTCCTAATACATAGCCAGGTTCCCTAACCTCCGAGAAGTATTGACCACAGCTCAAATGGCTTCTGGGGTGTCAGGTCTTTCCGTGTTTGAGGTCGTGGTTGCTGTTGCGGATTTACGATTTCAGTGTCATGTGCAGCGTCGAGGTGTCAAGGTTTTGGGCTGAAGAATCCCTGTGGAACCAGTTCTCATCAGATTACCGAAGCATATTTAGTGTGGATGGAAAGGACCCAGTCAAAAAGTATGGTTTTTGCCAGATGCCTTTGTGGCCTTTGCAGATCGTATCCGGGGTCGAGCATATCACTTACCCATGCCACCCCCGCAAGGCATTCTTCTGCTCGCCAAGCAATGCCATTTAGGCGGGTTGCGCGACCTTCTAAAAAGCCGACTTCCGCAATGCCCCATCTGAGCTGCACTGTGAAGCCGTTTGCAAGACCTTACAATTTTCCCTGTTATCATCTTTTTCTGAAACCCTTTTCCCTGTATCTTTGTCTCGGGGCAGTTTTCTCCATGCTGAAGCTGTTGCTCTCATCCTCGAACCTGAAATCTTATTCCCCGGGCCTGAAGCGCTATAAGCATCCTAGAGCATCTAGATCCTCAACCATTCGAGGTGAGTTCAGCCTGGCCTACAGCAGCCTCAATATGTCCGAGCTCTATTGAGCCTAGACTCGCCCCAGGACCAGGCGCGTCGGCGTAGTAGGTTTCGGGTCTGGAGATCGACAGAATTTTAGGTGAATATGTCAAGCAAGGTTTTCTTGTCTAGCTGGAGTCCTTATATATGTACTGCCGAAACAACACTCACTACCACGTCAGTTGGAAACAGTATCTCTTTAAAGTGCAACGCTGCGCCGTCTATGTTGCAGGTTTAGGATTGCAGTTTGAGGTTTGTAGCTGGCAGTTCTGGGTCTGGGGCTGATGCAGTCAGCTGGAATGACAGTACTGGCCGTTGGGAAGAGTTGCAGTAATCCTAGCGCAGACGAAGCTTGAAGCAGTGAATCCTCCCGAAAGAGGAAGTCCTAGCCATCATCCATCATGAGCTAAAGCGCCGTAAGGCAGCTTGCGCAGGGCTGTTGAAAGCTTGCATTGTGTGACTTTGGTGGTTGAGGCACTGGGCTGCAGAGACCTCTTGCCGCTCACCACTATGGGGTTCAGTTTGCTGTTGAGTTGGACAAAGCATTTCTCGACACAAGAAGGCCCGTTGTTTCTTGATTGCCGTAAACGCTTCGTTGCCGCTTCATCTCCATGGCGAAGGAACATCGGATGAGATGCAGGTATGCGTTGCTCCTGAAAAAAAATCTCAAAAGGCCCCATGTAATCCCCATAGCGTATTTTCGCAAAGCGCAGCCCACGATGCAAAACCTCCTGCATAGTTGCTGGATACTGGCATGGGCCAAGGGAGAGCATGAGGTAGCATACATCGAGCATGTTTATGCGCATAATCTTTGCCGTGACCGTCCTTATTCATGATTGGCCCAATAAGTATGTGCTGAACGATTCCAAGGAGTTGGGCGCACCTTGCAAGAGATAGAGACGGGGCTTGGAAATGGACTTCCACAAGCAGCTGCGCACTTTCAAATCGTCGAGGTCGGGCTTGCTTGTTTGATGCTCATGCATTGCATGCAGTTGCACCCCCTTGCCCACACTTTGTGCAATCCGCCAACAAGTTGCCGAGGTTGACTCTCAAAAGGGACTGTGTAGCACATTTGTAGTGCCAGTGTGCAGCTGCCATGAGAAAGGGGCACAAAATGCCGCACCTTGCAATCCTCGCAGCGATGGCAGTCAAGACATGGCGAATGGGAACAGCCCGCTCGATGACCTTCGACAATCCTTTTGCACGTGTGATGACCCCTTGGGAGCAGGACAAGCGCCAGGAGCGGAATGAGGCTTACCAAAACGGTGAGAAGTGCCGAGTGGTTAGTTTACACGATGGAGACTGGAGCCGCTTTACGCACAACAACGCCCCCGCATTCCAAAAATGCTATCACTACACGAACAAACAGGGCTATGAGGATATCAAGCGGACGGGATGTATCGAGGGGAGCGGTGCCAACTTCGGAGACGCCTCCCACGGCAGGGGATCGTATGGCACTAAGAAAAGCCCTCAGCAGTTTGGAAGCAAAAGGGATGTGCTGCTCAACAATTACTATCCATCTCAAACGAACTGGCTTATTCATCAGTTGTGGGAACGAGTTTTGTACAGCATGTGGAGCTTGTGGTCCCTTCTCACGCTGGCACTCGCTCCTCTTCTCTGGGTGCCATGGGCTCTCGTGCACACTCTTCACAATCTGTTGAGCAGGTGCCGTTGGTTTTTCGCACTCAGCGCAGTGGTGTGCATTTTGTCTGACACCGTCTGCAGTGCAGTCTGCAGCCTCACGTCGGCGGGTTACCTTGACATCCTCCCTCACTTGTCCCAGCTACAGTATGACAAGATTGACAAGATGGCTTACGTATCTAACGTACGCTGGCTTGCGCTCTTCGAGTTCCTCTTTCAAACTGGTGTTTGGCTTTGGAGATCTTCTCAAAGGATCTCTGTTCTAGCGCCGATGCAGCTTGGAGGGAAGCGATGTCAAACTGGAACCAGGCAATCTCCGGCTTTCAAGAGATCTTTTCCCAACCCCTGACAGCGTCTGAGACATCGCAGCCGCACAAAGCAGTCGTGTCGTATGTAGAGTCGCGATTCGATGGTAAGGCCGACTATTGCGTTGAATATTTTGTTCGAGTCACGGATGCGCAGCAAATTATCGATCAGGCTAACACTTGGCGCGACATAGTGCTTGCAAAGGACATCAACGTGCGAGACCCATACGACAAGATGACATGAACGGCTGGGAGGAAGTTCCGAAGGTAGCGCACATCATTCACTCCTTGTCTCAGAGTTTCCACAGGAGCTGGTGCGAAGTTTCACCAATGCTTCCAGGGACAAGCAAGTTGATGATCAGGCTGCCCTTTCAACACAGGCCTCTTTATAAGTTATAAGTGTCTCTAGTATGCTGGAGAGCAGAAGTTCTCTCTCGTTCCAAGCTTTTGGCCGGAGGAGTATGAAATAATCATTGGACTTTCTATGCCAGCATCAACGACTGGTTTGGCTTCGAATGCCGCCCTTTAGCGTGCGTCCCAGGATTTAGGTGCTTCAGATTTTTGGTGCCAGTAACAGTAATAGAGGGTTTTTGAAAGCATCTGAAGACTTGGGTACATGGACTTGGACCCTCGGGCTCATCTTAAACAAACTTCATCCAATTGTAACTGGCGACGTACCTATCTAATAAGTATCCATGAGCCTCTATAGCAGATTGTAAAGTCAAAGCACGCGGGGTGCAGGTCAACGACTGCAACCTTCGAGCCTCGGACCTCTGCAACAGTAAGGATTATATGGGGACCATATGGGATTATGTAGGCTATACATGTACGGATATATAGGGATACTGGAAAAAGGGAAACAGCTGAAGCTTCTTGCCGGGTTCTGGTACATGGACCATTGTTGAGCCATTGCTCAGGGGAAAGCTATCCCTGACGGCTTCCACATGAGTATCGATACAACAAGATGTCGACGTAGGGGCCTA
Organism: Symbiodinium pilosum; assembly: GCA_905231905.1. Taxonomy (NCBI): domain Eukaryota; class Dinophyceae; order Suessiales; family Symbiodiniaceae; genus Symbiodinium; species Symbiodinium pilosum. Next base: position 113,150 of record CAJNIZ010005781.1, on the reverse strand, counting down.
ATTCATTGGGACAGGGTTTGGCAGGTAGTATAAAGATGAATTCATGCAAGGAATGTTGGCGATCATCATGCCGATTGTTCGATTGTGTCTACTGCATCCAAAATCCTACCTGTTGTTTATTGGATTTAGCTCTGTACCTTGCACTGGCTCAGGACAAGATAGTTCCAGGTAGCTCCGATTTCGAAAGCACATCCCCAAGGAAAGCTTTTTGTATTATTTATTCTTGCACACAGTTTGGCAGTTTTCGGCTGCAAGTGCGAGTGTTCTGGGAGGTTCGGGGTCATTCGAGGTTCAGGTTTTGGATTTGCCGCATGGGCTCAGGGGCCACCCACCACAAAAATCTTAGACCCCGAGTTTAACCCCAACACATCTACGTAGGAACTCTCTGGGGCCAGATTGTTTTCCATTTATGTACTTGGTGCTGTAGATGGGTATCCTGCCATGCTGCTGTCGTACTGTCAGGGTTTGACGAATAGAGCCTGGCATACGCAGACATGATGCAGCGTTAGTGAGTGCCGTTTCAATGCTTAACGAACTTTCCAGCTTAAACCTCCAAGCTTCAAGCAGGTATAGCGCGAGCCGAAGCCCATCACGAGCAGATATTCTACATAGGCCACGAAAGAGAAACTTGCGGTTCGTATCAACAGCTTAGATTCTTGAAATGCAGGCTTTAAGCACCCGGTGGGTCAGAGCTTTGGGAACTGAAAGAGAGGGGTTAGGCCCCAAGATATAAGCAAATGCCGTGGCCGGTGTGGCGAATAAACTGCGAAGATGTGCACCTAGTCCAGGATCACGCTACATCCAAAGAAAGCAAAGCCTAGGTAGAGCCCCGAAACTTCAAACGGGAACACCCCAAGGGAAAACCACAAATGTAGCCATGGACTTAAAAAGCTTTCAGTATTTCCTGAACGATCCTAGAGCAGACTATAGGAAGTGCTGAGTGCTTCCCAACAGTAGGGTTTCACCGTGCAGCATCGGCCCAAGAGAAAACTTTCTCCCTGCTACCTTGTGGGGAGTCGGATAACCTCGACATAGACATCCTGCATATCGCCTGGAAGGAAAGCTGCAACTATTACACCTGCATGGGTTTAGGGTACTTGGGGTCATGCAAGGTCAGCCCGCTGGAGTTGATGTGAGCCTTGCGCTTGCTGCTGCAGATCTCTCATGCTTTGGTTGAAAAGGAGAGCGGCCTGAATAGGCACGCAGGACACAACCGAAACATGTGGATTTCGGGTGAGGACCGGCAAGGCCACTTGGAATAAGCGTGGAAATTCCAAATGCAGGAATGCATAATGTAAGGTTCGAAGAAACTTCAAGATGTTCAGGGCTCGTGTCCGCTTGCTTGAAAGTCCGTGTCAATGTGCAGCTTAGTGCGCACAGTCTGGCCTCCAGTAGCTATACAGATCGCCTGCAGGATGCAGCCTGCATGAAGATGTTTGCTGCCGGGCTTGGATACCCACATTTTCAGGATAACTGTATGCTTGCAGAGTGCATGCAGGATATGGTCATCACAGAACCCGAGAGCCTATTTGGTCCTTACCGGCATGATGTCAAGCAACCCATTCCTGAAGAGCTTCGTTCAGAAGCCTAGGTTTTAAGTAGCTGCATTGGCAAAGGCTAGCAGTGGACTTCTTAACCGTCTTCCTAAGTCGTCGTTGGCACTGCTCTTGTTGGTAGACCTTTTCATTCAGACCTGAAAGCTGGCGACCGCCCGTCCAATCCCTTTCTAGGCCGATTAGGTTTTGGAATTAGAGGGAGGACCCAAGGCTTTTCAGGTTTGTGGCACTCGGCCATACCTCGGCCATGCGCAAAGATGACGCAGGCCTCTGCGCACACAAGCCGGGTAGAGAATCAATGCCACGTAGCTCCTCATTGCTACCACTATGAACACTGCAATGTTTCGTGATATACCTACCTGGTCCTCAAAAGGCGCCGACAGGCCGTGAGTGAGTCTTTGAAGACAAGCGTGGCGCTGCAATTCCAAGGGAGCTTCTAAGAGTAGGGTTTAGCGTTTCGGGACGAAGATCTTCTTTCAGATCAGGTATGGGCAATCTTCGGTATCCTTACCCCTTCCGTTTCTACACTCAACGACCTCCGGGCGTAGGTTACGCGGCCTTCAACCCTAAAGTCCTCACCTCAGAGCTCCAAACCTGAAGCCCCCCAACCATTAAAATCTAAACTGTGCAGCCTGAACCCTAAACTCCCCTAAGTGCCCAAGCCTTCGTTCCCCCAGACTGCGGCAAAACAGGATGTCACCTTGCACCCCTTACTGTATATTGAGGGAATTCGAATACACCATGTCATAGGTGTATCAGGGCTGTCCAAAATTTTTGGCCGTTGAGGGTGGCGGATGGAATGGTAAATCTGAACATATTGGCACGTGGGTACTGCAGCTTAAGCCATGAAAGGTTTTTTAGGGCTTGGTGTTTTGGAATGTGGGGGTAAGCGCTTACTGCACAGGATGTGCTAATGTCCTGCATGGGGTCTGTAGGCAGAACATATTCAAATGCTAAAGCCATCAATTTCTTTGTGTTCTTCGGCTCTATTTGGCAATGGCACGGCTGCTGCCAGGGTTTATCGTACGTTCTGCAGAATGTAGTCTGAACAGCACTGCGTCGATGTGTCCGTGTTGATGCCGGAGTTGTCCGCATGGTCTTGAGCTTTGCAAGTCCCCTAAACCCTAAACCCTACACTCTACACCCTAAACCGTAGAGTGAGAGAGGGAACCAGGAGCACCCAAGAAGTATGTTCTAGATCCCGGAGTAACCCATGTTGGCAAAACATTTTGAACCTTGATTGCATCTGGACTCTTTAGGTGCCTAGACCTGTAGGGTAGGTACGGTAGGTTGAGAGTCGTTGGGGTCCAGGCTTAAGACAGTTGCCATTAAAAACCCAGTTACCTGGAGGGTTGAAGTGATTGGGTGTAGTAGGTCCCTGAGTTCGGGGTACTTCCGTACACAGGCGGACTAAGCTGAAGGGCCATCATGCAGGCAGCTCGGCTTCAAAGTTCCTTTCCTGGACACTCCTTCAGTACAGCTGAACGCGTCAGGCTGATGAAAAAGTACCATGACATAGACTCGGGCTTCGGGAATAGGGTTATATACGGATATAGGTATATATCGGGCATATATAGGAGTTATGCACGGATTTCACGGGGGTGAGGGCCGTTTATGCGGGGAAGGGATTACAAGTTGCCCAAGTTGAGAGTGAGTCAGAGTTGTCAGACAAGCGCGTGGCTCATGACGAGGGGAGTTTTCACAGTTGGTGTTTCGTGGTGCGCGTGTCCGGGTGATAAACCCTAAACTCCCAACTTAACTCTAAACTGCATACATGCCCTCAAACCCAATCCTGGAAGTTCTGCACATGATTCCTCTCCAACGCTTCTAGACCCTAGCGTACCCGTTCGGTATAGAAGCCGCTCATCTAGCTCTAAAATCCCCTTCAGTGCGAGGCCTCCTTTGTGCGCATGCAACAACAGCAAGAGCCAACTCCTCAACATTATTGTCCTGGACCCTAAGCGCTAATTTCTATATGCCTCTGAAGCTTCGATTTTCAATTCAATCCGTACGGGAGCCCCCTAGACTCCCTCTGCAGCAACCCTCATCCCTAAAACCTAAATCCAAACCCTCATCTTTATACCCTAAACCCTAAACCCTCATTCCTATACCCTAATCCCTATACCCTAAACTCTATATCCCTGTAAGACCCCGCGGTTCCAGTTGCAACGCAGGCGGCCGAGGAGGTGGCGGACAGTTCTTTCAGGGAGGAGGGCCAGGCCGGGCAGCTCATCTCCTGATTGCCTTTATCTGGGTTGCTGTTAAGGAACTTAAATTAAGGTATTATCCCCCTATAATGGAGAATCAAATGGAAAAGAAAATGGAAAATGAAATGGAAACTGGGGGAATATAGGGATTAAGGAGCTTGAATTAAGTTACTACATTGGGGAAACCCCATTATTTACTATATATACCCATTATGGTAACTTAATTTAAGTTCCTTAACTGCAACCCAGTTTATGTGTTGATGTGAGCTATAGTCTAAACTCCTTAAAGGGGGGATATATATATATGGGATTATATAGGGGACTACTATAGGGGTTATTAAGGGGGATACTAGGAGTTTAGACAGTAGCTCATGTTGTCATTCTTTTTTCCTGTCCGTACCTTGTTTTCCTTATCAGAGCAGTTGTGCAATTGTTATATTCCTGCTTGTGAATGGTAAGCTTCTGGTTGCTGCGTTTTGGATAACTTTGCCCCGATACTTTCATTGTTCACGGACGGTTTCAGGTTTCGAGTTTTGCTGTTTAGGGTATGTATTGCTTGTTGTCGCTGTCTGCTGTGTGCTCATCCCCTTGTTTTCAGTGCGGTCGCACGTCAGAGTACTTCTCACAATTACGGGAGTCACAGGTTTTAGAGTGTTGCAGGGCTTCTTCCATCAAAAGGTTGATCCATCAAACAGGGATTACGCAGACAATCGGTTAAGGGTTCCAGGCAGTTGGGAGTATGATATCGCCTCAGGAGCTGTTCCCTGTAATTCCTTGCATGAAATTAGGACCGAAATCGTCCGGAAAGTCCAAAACTCTGAACCATGAATCTTGGGGCCTGATTACCAGGGAGTTTCCTGAAGCTGGTATAGCACGCATCCCTACATTGGGGTCCGCATTTGGGGGAGCGGTATTCTCGCAACTTTACAAATAGAATGCAGGAAGTTTTCTGAATTTCTTTTGGCTTCGGCTTTATTTCGGACTTGCAGTCGGGTCACTGAAAAGGAGTGATTGTCATGTGCACTGAAGCTTCTGCACAACCGTACTTTCCGACCTAATTGCAGGTCACTGGAACAGGAGGCTCAGTAAGTCGCTTATATGCACCAAACCCCAAAGATTGCAGCATTACCTTCCTGGCGGGAAAGTGGAAGAGCACATCAGGCAGCAAAGCTCACATTGCGAAGTTCCACCTAAGAGCAAGGAGCGTGCCAAAGAGCTGGACGGCAGTCAAGACACGCGGCAAGCGATGCTTTTCAGGTTTTGGCGGATGCGCAATCGTCTGGCAGCGAGTGAAGAAATGCGTCCTCTGGATGTAAAGCCGGAAAAACTGGGGTGGGCCTGTCGATCATGTTCTTCAACAGCGTTAGTCAGAAATCTTATCGATTCCTTCGGTACCGTTCACAAACCTACGCTCGAAAGTAACAAAAATTGTAGACCCGCAGGATGCTTGACTACTTTCTTATGGAAGCTGTCCTTGACCTCACGGAAACAATTCCCCGGCAAAAAGCCTTCGATCACGTATCTCTGAACGCTGAACCTTTGTGAGATTACACTCCCTCAGCCCTGAAACCATCATCCCAGATACAGAAATTGTTGTCCTAAAGACGGAAGCCACTTCATGCCGGCATCCTGACCTCAAAGCAAAGCCTACAAACCTACCCTCCCGGAAATGGAAATGGGACCCATAAAGGCCTTATATCAGACTACTGTGCTTTAAAAAGAGGCTTTATGCGGTTCCATGTTTGCAAGGGGCCGGTACTCATAGACCGATTCCCAGGTTGGCAGATTCACCCTAGACTGACTTGCTTGGGGCGAGTGAATATGGGTACCATTCTAGGGGATGATTTTGAGAGATTATTACAGTAGTTCACTCTCCCACTCCCCTTCAAGCACCAGTAAGTAGAAGTCCGGATGCCCCTCTGGTAGCTTTAGGGTTTCTCGCGCTATAGGACAATGAGGGCTATACTCTGAGGGGTTCAGCGCTCAAATAATGGCCACTGTGTTTTGACGTACCCAGAATGCTGACATTGAGATAGTTGGACCTTTGAGGTTCGGCAACCCATAGCATTTTTTCACAGTGTCAGACATTTTTCTTTTTTTCGGGCTTAGGGCTTAAGAGAGAACGCAAGACTAGCACGCAGCACATGCGATATCTGAGGAAGAGCGGCCTCAGACCCCAAAGGCCAGCTTTCTGCTAAAGACTCCTGAGCACGGACGCAATCAAATATCTAGACCGCACAGCTTGCAGCACAAAATAACAAGAAGGACCGCTCAAAATGCCTTCGGTACAGGTGGTGGCATGAAGTTCAATTTTGGTGGTGGCGGGCCGCATTCTCGGAAGAGTGGTCGACTTTCTTTCGTTCCGGAAGCGGTCCTGAGGCCAAAACTTGACACTAATGAGTTACACACGAGTGGAAAAAAGATCCCAAAGGCACAAACGTGAGTAGTGCTAGCAAAAGATATATCCTGTGTGTTTTTTCCTCGGTCTCACCAGTTGGGAGCATAGCCAATGAGGAGTTGGGGTGATCTTTGTGGGACATACATTTTGTTCTGCTGGAATTTAGATTTGTGGGTGGCTTTTGACAGGACCCAAACTCTGAGACTAAAAGCCTTTAAGCCGCAACTGTAATTCAGAAATCCCATGAAACCGTGAGGCTTTAACACCTGTGCATTGCTCTGATACCATTAAAGCCCCGACTTTTCTTGGTGAGCTGAAGTATGAGGCTTGGAGTTGGGGCTCAGGGCTTTAGGCTGAGAGTGAATCAATGGATTGAGTCTTCGTTGGCCACGTTGTAGCTAAACTTGGGGAAGTACATGTTTGCTGGGTGCTTGAGCCCTCAGGCCTACTACATTTCTGCTCCTTGCAGTCTAGAGGTTGTGCGAAGGCCACCATCCAACCGAGACCTTGGTATCCCCTCCTTGTGTATTCGCTATGTTGTTCACATGTACATTCCTGCAGCCGCTTGAGGTGCGGACTGAAGGTGGCTTGGGTTTGGGGTTGGCCTGCTAGAATTTCGGTGTTGTCACAGATGGGATATTACATTTGGACGATCCTGATACAATTAAATTGTTCTGAGGCTTCGCGCAGACTATCCCAGCTTGAAACCTCCAAAAAAGCCCCCCGCCCCGACCCTGACACTCCAACTAAGCCCCAAACGCTGCAGCTCAAACCCTAGACCCGAAAATCCAAAGTAAACCATGGCGGTGTGTCCTTCTGCTGTGGTAAAAAGTCATTTGCAGCATTTGCAGCTGATGGGCTTCTCATTTGTTGTATCACTGTGAAAGGTTCCAAGTACCTGTTGTGAAAGTACTATGTGTAGGGCCTCGGCCTTGTTTAGAACGAGGAGTTCCAGGATTTTTCCGTGATGTCTATGACTATCGGGAGCTTGGATCCTTCACTGGGGTAGCGGAGGACGAACGCTGAACCAACAACCCAACCAACACCTAACAAGAACACGAGCCCTCAATCTCAAACCCTTCCTCCCAGGTTCCCGGGCGGCGGTGGAGGCAGCAACCATGCGGGCCTGGGGTTTCGGCCTAGGGCTCGAATGTGGTACGGGAGATTTGGGGCTGAGAGCATGAGGGATCCAGGATGCGGAAGCTGTAGGCGCAGTGGAATTCCAGGACCCGGGTAATTAGGAGCGAGCTCCTAGATGGTGGGGTTTTGGGCTTTTAGCTTCGGAGTTCAGATGATATGTGCGGCTAGCGCTTTGAATCAACATATCTTGAGGTCAATGCTTGGCCAACAGTTGGAGAAGTGGCTCCGGCGTCCGGTTTCTGGGGTTCGTGGTCAAATTGAGAGGTCATTTCTTCAGCTGTTGTTGGTGCTTTTTGTGGACTCGCAGGATTCCGAAATCTGAGCTTCGAGGGCTTGAGGATTCCGAGGGCTTACGGCTTTCTTACATCCGAAAGCCCTATAAACCAACACGCCCAAAACCCCTTAAACCCTACCCCAGAACTCCACAAAAAGGCTTCAACCCCAAGCCCTAACCTTTCCCTTGGGGCCAAGCCGAAGGCGGGCAACCGGGCCGATCATCCCAAGGCATGGCAACTACGAGGGACTGCAGGGTTTAGGCTTCGGGAGATAATGAGCAGTTGTCTGAACTCCTTCAAGGGGGCTATATAGGCTTAGGGCTGAGGGTTTAGGATCTAAACTCCTGAAAGGGCGGTCATATAGGGGATTATATAGGGGAGTGTTACTACGGGGGATACTAGGAGTGTAGACTGAAACTCATATGGGAGTATATAGGGGTATATAGGGCTCATTTGGGGTCGTATAGGAATCATTGAAAAGAAAATGGGAATTACGATTTAGTGGTTATAGAGTGTTGGTTTAGGGCCATAGGGTTGAGGGTTTATAGGGTTTAGGAGCTTCAGGGGTTCTAGGGGCTTCGGAATTTGGATTTAAGGGTTGTAAGGGTCACAGGTGTCCAGGGTTCTAGGCGTCAGGGTTTGAGGGCTTCAAGTTTCGAATTGTCTGAGGGTTCAGGCTCCGGATTCCTTAGCCTAAGTCCTAAACCCCAAGCCCTGAACACTGGACCCTAAACCCAAAGGGTCCAAGTACTCAATGATTGGGTACTTGGGATTTGGGGTACTAGTAATTGAAGTACAGGTTTTGGGTAAGTATATGATTGTTAGGTACTTGGAGCCTTAGGGCAAGCTTTTCAACTCAATCTCTATAAGCCCTGAATTCTTAAACTCTAAGCCCTGAACACCGGCAGGGGTCAGCGTTTCGCTTGGCCTGCCAGGTTGTTCCTTTGAAGCTCCTACAGCAAAACTAAAGGTCGACTTCAAGGCCATAAGATCATGCACGGGGTGGATACTTTAGGTTGGGCCCCCACCCACTAATTAATAGTGACCACAAAAGGTAATGGTAATTATATTAGGGTCCTTATATATTCCTATTATACCACTATTAGTGGGTGGGGGGCCCAACCCAATGGATACTAGCGAGGCCAAAGTCGATTTCCTAAGCTCTTCTTTTTCAGCCGTAAAAGAGCCTTCTCTATATTGGGGTAATATTGGGGTTATATAAGGGATAATGGGAAATACAATGGAAACTACTATAATAGGGTAATATTAGGGTTATTTGGGGTTACTATGGTACCTAGCAGTCTGGCATTGACACCACAAACTGTTACAGCTTTGCGTACCTGGGCCCCAAGAGTATGTGGAGCAATGGTCAATTTACTCCGAAACCCTGAACCGTAAGTACACAGTTCTGCGGTTTCTGAAGGTAGTTTGAGTTTTTAGGAGGTCACTGCGTAGTTAGTTAGGGTGAGGCCGTAGGTACCCTTGAATGTGATGCCTGAACTACCATATAGCCTATTTGCGCAAACGTCGTATTCTGCCACATGTGTTCCCAGACGCATTCCTCCGCAGTCTTATTGGCGCTTCATGAAAGCACGTAGGGGAGTCGACCCAAACACTAACCCCTGCATGCCTCCTTAGTGAGAATCATCCCTGTATTGGCCTTAGCCGCTTGTGCTGATGAGCACAAAGTTCTGGATACCGCTAAGCTGGGGCGGTGGAAGCTGTCGGGGTTCCCGATTCAAGATGTGCTCAATGGCGCTGTCCACCAACCTCCTTCTGCTGAGGACGCCTTGCAAGGTCTTGCGGCGCCTTTGCTCGGTAGCAGCACATGACAGGACGTGATGATCCTCCACATGGATTTCTTCCATCATGTGTTCCATTCCACAAGCTGCACAAGCCGCGGCAAGCATCATTTGGGCTTCACTAACAGCAGTGATCCTACAACACGTCTGAAGCCACGAAAGTACTCAAAACTCTAAATCTTCAAGGACAGATCCTAGATTTTTTAGAGGTTAATGGCGGGCTTTGATTATTACCCCCCCGGCTAGATAATTCTGAGTAAAGGGAGGTTTTCCAATAAAGTTTGGGAAAAGTAGCTTCGAGGGGTCCTAGAGGATTTCAAGAGGCAGGACTCTTGTGGGCGCTTGCTTAGAGACTGGCTGGCTTCTCTTCTCTGCTGCATTCTCCTGCCTTGTCGTTATTCCGTATGGGGCCAAAGTTCGTTCCATTCCATACCCGTCTCATCATTCATTATTTGTCTGCCCAAAAGTTTTCCCTAGTCTGAACCATATTGATAATCCCCATCCAGCCCAGCATTAATCCCTGGGTGTTGAGACCTGAGCTCTGAAATTGGAGTCTCGTAGCTCTCACCCCCGTCGCCAGGAGGAAGCAAGACGATATTCAAGGACGTGCCTGGAACTCAGGTTGTCCGGGCGCGGGCATTTGGAGACCAAAGGGGATTTTCCGGGAGGTTTAGGGTTGAGGGTTTGGGGCTGTAGGGTTAGTTCGGAGCTTTCTTTCCTCACATGTCATCCCGCCACAATCGCTCTGCAAGCTTTCCCCAGGGTACCTAGAGGCTGATCAGTAGTTACAAGTAGGATTATGAGTGGACGTACATTTCTCCTTGTTGTTAACCACGAACCTCCAACCCATTACTTCTTGTCCTGAGAAACCGATGAAATCATGGTCTTGGTCTCCTTCGCCTCGTCATGATGTTCCAGGTGGCCTTGTGGGTGTCTGAGTATTGTCTCGAACTAGGCTTCTTATAGGGAACTCTTGGACAAACCTACGAACTCCGCATTAACTGGTGTTAATATTGTCAATGCAGGAAATCTTGCACCCTAGACCACTGTGATTCCCAGGATCAGGTGCAGCTTTGTGAGTCTTATAGGAAGTCTTCCATCAGTGCTACTTCTTTTTGCAAACGCCAAAACTCAATAAACAACACTATTCTTCTCAGCCTCTGCATCGAACTTAAGCTCGATTTCGTGGGTGTACACCTTCACAAGAATAGCCCGAGTGATACATCTACGTTTGCAGATACAAACCTCTCAGTATTTTTACTAGTACAGGTGCGGGTCATGATCAGCTCATGCTTGAATGCTGTGGAACCTCACCCTGAGCCGAAACTTGGAAATTGCCACGCAAGACTTTGGGCAAACTCTGATCATCCCTGGTCAAACACTCCTAACCCCACAGCCCTGAGCCCACGGCGGCATTGAACTGCATTGTCTTCAGGGCCCGCAGACCCAGACTGTATGCTTGAAGATGCTGTACTCTCAAGAGCTTTAGGCGCATGATGCCGACACCCGACACAGTTGTATGTGTGAGCGCATAGCTAGAAGTTCAGGTTGTTCATAACCTACTTCCACTTGTAACTTGTAGGTGTAAGTCTAAGGGTCCAAGGACCCAAATAATAGGGGTTTAGGGCCCAATTACCATAATTTTAATGGTATTTGGGCCCTAAAACCCTATTATTTGGGTCCTTGGACCCTTAGGGTAAGTCAAGTATAGCCCAGGTAACCATTCTCAGAAGAGCTGTACCTGAGCGAAGTCGAAGCAACCGCGTTCTGAAACTCCAAATAAACAGCGCTTGAAAAAGAGATTTCGAAAGCCTAAGCTTCAACCTCCTATATCTATAGACATGGGTCCCTCTAGACCTACCATGCCTACATAACTTTTTTAAGCCCTTTTGAAAAGTGTTCTGTGTCCGAGGCCTGGCGTGAAAGAGATGTCCGCGAAGTCATGGAAGGCTGCGAAAGTCTCAAGCAAGCAAGTGACTGACTGCCGCTTAAGGGAAAGTGAGGGGATTATGCAGGGTTGTTGTATGTACTGTTCTGGGCAATTTTACGGGGCTCCTTGCCGGGGAACGCAAACAGGCTAAAATAAAAAGTCATTCCGAAAACGATCAGCCCTCATGCCGAGATTGAAATCTGCGAAAGATAAGTTGTTTTGGAACGTCCATGTATTCCGTGCTGTTTGCTTTCCGAGGCTGGAATGGGAACGCGCATGCAAGCTTCTCTATTCTTTGTGGTTCAGGTTCATGGCTTAGGGTGGACCTGTTGGTGCTAAAGGGAGTAGGCAAGGAGTACATTTTTGTTATAGGGTGTTAAACCCTTAAGCCTCAGTTCTCACAACCCGTGGCTAGCTCTAGACTCTCAGGGTTCACGCTCCGCAAGTCCTTAGACCCTTTCGGGTAGACTATAGTCTCCCTTAAATAGATAGAATATGGCTTTGGGTATGTTATACTAGGATGCACATATACCCAATATTCTATCTACTCACGGGGCATTGTAAATCTCTGAAGCAGGCAGAGATGGAGGACAGCGCTTCCAGAAGGCAGGAATTGCTCCTCAAGAAACTCAATGAAGCTTCATGGCTTGGAGCTTAAAATTTCAACATGTTGTTTTAGTGGTTTGGGCTGGGTTGGGTTTACGGTATAGGTTAATTTTAAGGTTTAGGATCTGAGCTTCCAACGGTTGTTAAATTCTGCTTTCGTGCTAGGACGCGCGTAGCGGTGTATTGTTTTTGGTTGCGGACGGATGTTTAGCTATACGAATTACACCAGGTTTGAAATCAAGTTTGCTCCCGAAGTGACCTCATGCCATCCGTATGTTGCCAAAGAAAGTTATTTTACATCAAGTCTTGAGCGGGGAAAAGATACGGTGAGGCATAGCATGGGTTGGTTGCGGATGAGCGCGGTGGTCAAGGTGCATTTCACCAAGGTTGACAGCTTCGGAGTTTCAAGGGTTTGCTGATTGGTGCTTGATATTGTAGGGAATGAAGGAATGGATGGAGAATAATGGAGACTATTATCTTCCCGGGTGTATGTGGGGACCGATTCCTCTATTCTCCATTAGCCAGCAATAAGTGTAGGGAGAGTGGAGGGCTCTCAGCTTCTGAGAGAAGACTACGCAAAGTGATCTGCAAGAAACGGGACCTTTGCTTCTTGCGTTTAAGGGGTTTACTATGCAGCCACAAAATTCTTCAGCCGTGTCGCTACTCCGACATGCATTTTGAACATCAGGACAAGAGTTGTTTCAGCTATGCGAAGATTGGAGATAAACAGAAAATGCGATCAGATCCTCCAAAGGCTGAGCCCCGGCAAACCCAATGCCCTTGAGATGCTGATGGCAATCGTCTTAAAGGAGAGTGGCTTAGGGTCGAGGAACTTTGGGGAGTTCTGGCCTGTGCACCGATTGCCCTGAAACCCAATCGTTTAAGAGCCTGGAGGAACGTTGTCATCCTCTTCTATGAGTCCAACCTTCAAGAGATGGAGGTGGACGAGGGTTTGCTCTAAAGGTCCCAGAACCCAAATAGTGGGTGGGTATCAGGTCCCAAGGGCTACATTCTGAGTTCGAAAGTTTCGGGATTTAGGGTTATGGGCTCAGGGGCAGAAAGGGCCTGAGATTGTAAGGACTTAGGACTTAAGTTGTAGGTTTTGGGAGTTGGGCTATTTAATGTTTCAGTTGGGGTGTCTGGTTTAGCAGCCACGGAGGGTTGATAGGTGATCGTCAAGTAGAAAAAACTGTGGAGCAAGGAGATATTACATTGCCAGCTGTTATACCCAAACTATTGATGTGACTGTGTTGAAGGGCATCTGCGTGATGCAACACTTCCTTTGCTACCCGAAGTCCGGTGTAAGCCGTCTTGCACTGTTGAGGGTACTGTTACTGAACACTGTAGTTTCCACGAAATGTCTTATCAACGGTTTCCCAAAATCTTGAGTACTCTTCAAGGAAGGGCCAGTGTATTTGGCGGTTTTTCTGGGTTCCTTGAGATTTACATCAGAAGCTTCCCAATGTATTGTGTGTTGGTCTTTTTCTTGTTGCTAGGAGGCTCTTCAGATTGTGGCCTTAAGCGAAAGTTCATCACCTACTTGGTTTTTGATGGGGCGTTGAAAAGGCTAGCTTCAGAGGGTGTGAGGCTGCCATCAAAAAACGCTCAGGTGTTTGCTTCAGGAGCCGGAACCCCAAACCCCTAAACCCTAAACCATAAACCCTAAACCCAGGATGCTTCAGTGTCTTTCGCAGAAGCCTTGGTTGGGCCCTATTTGCTGCCAGGGCTTCTCGCATTTGAGATTTCAAGCCCCTGGCGGCAATCAAGAAGTAAGCTGACACTTGGAGTCCCGAAAGGTAGGCTTAGCCAGTCAGCACGTTGAAGCCCCTAGCCCACTTGGATGAGCAGCAATGGGCTTAGATTCCTGGTTCTCAGTAGGTCATCGAAAGCGATCAAGGGCTTCGTCACGGGCAACGACACTACTAGGTCATAGAGGAACATGATATATTTTACAGGGATTGTAAAGGGTTACATTCCCGTCTTCGAACCAATGAGTTCAGGGATTAGACAACTATACAGGATTATATTCCTTTATTCCCTGCTAGGAACCAATAAGTTAAGGGGTCCCAAAAGAGCGAGAGTGTAAGCCTTGAGCCCTGGAAGAGGGAGCTGTAGGAAGAGTTTTTGGAGACCGTTGCCTAGTCAAATGAGCCAGAGTCTAAACTCCTTAAAGGGGGCTATGTAGGGGACTATATCGGGGACTACTATAGGGCTTATTAAGGGGGATACTAGTAGACTATAGCTCAAATGATGTTTTCCTGAGGCCTTGACATGTCGGAGTAACAAAAGCTACTTGAGATGCTGATTGAGACGTTATGCGCAGCTAAGCTCCAAGCGCAAACCCAAGAAACAACGTCGAACACTTCCGAAGAAAAGTGTCCATACCGCAAGATCCAATTCCATCACATCCCGCTCTTCAAAGCAGCGCGAAGCAGCCCTGAGTGTCTTAACAGTTCCTGCAACAAAGGCCCAATTGGTAGTTTCCACAAAATAGGGGGACCCCAATATAGACCCCAATATATTATAGTCCTTATTATTGGGACCCCCAAAATGGTACCGCTAATCTTGGGAAACCCCCAATTCCAGAAAGCTGCCTCCCAACAGGAGATAGAAGAAGCCTTTACGACTTTTGGCGCTAAGCTGGTGCAGGCCATCGGCACCCTTTTTGGGGGCGGACTCGTTGCAAAGTGGTAGTTGGGTCCACGTTAGGAATCCTTGGCACGTCGTGGGGCATGGGCTTCCACATATAATTGCAAAAACGACCTTCTGCTCTTCCAAAAGGAATAAACGCAAAGGCATTGGCAGGGAGGGTAGGCCTTAGTAGTCCATACGTCGCATCTGTCAGGATTGAGAAAGATTCAGGGAAGGCCGAAATCGACCATTTCTTAGGTGGGCCTGGGTCTGAACCATGCCGGACACCATCAGCAATGCAGACATGTTGACAATTAGGGCAGCTATATCCCGCAGATATCCCAGACTTTCAGAGTCACAATCCGAAAGCAAGTCCCACACTTGTGTTCAAAGCCTCCGGCGGGGCCTTTGGTTCACCACCAATAAGTGGAAAATCAAATAAGACAGTGGAACGTTAAATTGAAACCAGGATTGTTAAGTGTTTCTACGGATTTTGCCACATCATGCACCCTACACACGACACCCCGAAACCTTCAAGCCCTAAAAGCTGAATCCCCAATCCTTACGTCCTCTTGGTGCGAAGCCTACGCTGTCCTTCAGCGAGTAAGTCGTCACAAAAAACGCTTGCCCTCACAGCTTAGATTTTCGCGGTGTACGGTAAATAAGTGGGGAAACGAACGGCAAAGAACATGGAAAATAACATGGATACTGTGAATAGTCAGAAGGTTTTCTGCGGATTATGTGCCGTAGAAGTCAGAAGCCTAGAAGTTGCCAATATTGATTCTTTCCGCCTTGAATAAAGACTATACTATAATGTTACCGGACATGCTCTAAGTAGATAGCCCCTGTGCATTAGGCTATTAGGGCCACGACTTGCGCCCAGTATTTCACGGGCACAGTATCCCCTGAACTATCATCATGCTCTGGGGCCAGAACACTGAAACGTCAAACTTGGCACCTGGATGGAACAGAGCAGGATTTAGGGTTTAGGGTTTGAGGGTTTAGGGTTTAGGGTTTGGGGGTTTAGGGTTGAGGGCTTAGGTTGATCCCCCAAAATACACTCAGCCAGAAATCATCCAGCCGCAGAGATCAGCCCAGAATCCAGTCCCTCGATACTTTGGGCGCGTTTGGCTGTTCATGCACATGCAACCTTGAACTCACAAAATTGAGAGTTTTCAAGTCTTATGAGACCTGGGCTTTATGTCTCTTATGTCACATCCGTAGTACGAGGCTCCGCCTGAAGCCCTGAGCCTTCAGCCGCCACACACTACTGTAAATCCCTGAGCCTAGACCCCAGACCTTCAGCCTTTGCACCCTGAAGGCTACACCGATAAGCTTTGCAGCCAAAGCCACTGAACTCCTAAACCCCCAAACCCTGAATCCTAAACGTTTGCACGCGACGTCACCAAACAGCTTCCACTTCCCCAGGGCGCGCAACTTGTCGAAGCCGGCGCGGTCAATTGCGCCAGGTGGGCCACATGGTTAGCTTAGGTATGTTTGGGGCTTAGGGTTTAGGGATGTTTGGGGCTCAGGGGTTTAGAGAGAGATCTTTCGTTTAGGATTGAGGGTGAAGGATTTATTGTCGGTGGGCTGGTAGGGGTGGTTGTGGCAAGGTTCGGCTCCACTTTGGGCTCCGCACCCTAAACCCTAAATCCTTTGGGCTCCCCAAGCTTGGGTCATGCTTTTGAATGATGTTCTGGAAGGCTTTCAAATGTGCAGGGCCACTACCTTGGACAGCTGCCTTAGGGTTTTTGGTTTCAGGTTTAGGGTCTGTCCTATCTTTTCCTTTGCAAAAGGCAAAAAAATTGGGGGACATAGATGATGCAAGATGGTGCAGCCCCGCTACTCTAGACCCTGGGTAGTTGCAGGATGTTTCTACTTGACATTGTAATACTTCAGCGACCATCAGAGACACAGAAGCTGTCCTCTCAGGCGTCTTTGGACTTGCCCGTGGGCAGGTAAGCCCTGCCTGATACATTGAAAGCTAAGGCTTAGTAATAATAGTAACAACAAGAGTCATAACAGCAATGATAATAATCATGAAATGATAATAGCAATGATAATAACAGCAATAATAGCTATAATATAGTTATAAAAAGAAAAGTAATAATGACAGAAATATTGATAGTAATACTAATAGTAACTAAGCATGAAGCCTGGGGGCTACTTCCTAACCCCAGACTCTGAGGAGTGTTGCCTTGGCAGCCCACACAGTTTAAGGTTTGCGGTCTTCAAATGTCAGGTTTGAAAAGCTTCACACGACCAAGCTTAGGCCGACATTTTCTTGTTGATGGAAGAAGCCCTTCATCTCCCTAGGCACCTCAATCATTATGAATTACAGACTGTTTTGGGGGCTCTGCGGTAGTGCAAGACTCCCTTTATCAACGGTACTACTGGCTGCGGGAAAGTCAGTTCCGCGGGCCACGCCCACAGCTTCGTAGTCCGTAGTGTGAGCACACCAGAAAGGACCCCAGAATGCTGGGAAACCGCTAGCTTTTAAACCCAAGCCAACTGTCCTATATTGTTAGGAAGTCACAGATGTATCAAGCAGGTCATCTCTTGCATTGCCTTATGTTGCTGTCAATTACTCCGGATAGCACTTTGTATGTTTTATAAGATGCCTATCTGAAACGGATCTTAGATGGTCAGAATCCATGCGAGTCCCTGAGGAGAGACTTTTGGTCAGGAACAAACACCTCCCCCAAGACCTAGAACCTGAACCATACATCCCTCAATCTAAAGCCTGCCTGAGTGAATGCTTCTAGCTGAGGCATTAGGGGGCTCACAAATGAGGCTATATTATCTTTCCAGGCAAAGTAGTCCGTGAGCGCGAAGCTCTTTACTTCAAACCGCAAAGCCGACGAATCAACGAACATCCCTAAGGGTCCAAGTACCAAAGCAGTATGTAATTTGGGTGCAAAACACTGGTACAGGAACTCTTTGGGCCAAGTCACATCATCTTCAGGGCTTCACGTACTTGCACCCTTAGAGCATTTTTATAGACCCCAAAATAGCTGAAGCCTGAACACACCCTGAACCCTAAATCCTACTCTAATCCTAAAGCCCTATAAGTCCAAAGCAAGGCCCTAAACCCTAAACACCCATAAAAAGCCTGAAAGACCCAAAGGTCAGAAGGCCTCTGTCAAAAGCAGGGGGCAAAACGGCTCCCATCCGTGAAGCGCGGCGCTCGGGATGATTTGAGCCATAGTCTAAACTCCTTAAAGGGGGATATATAGGGGATTATATATGGGACTACTATAGGGGATATTAAGGGGGATACTAGGAGTTTAGACTATGGTTCATTTGGGCTTCAGGAGTTTTTGGGTTTCCTAAGTCGGGGCCAGGGGTTTAGGATTTGGGTTTGGGGGCTTAGGGCTTGTAGAGGCTGAAGCCATTCAGGGCCTGCTGCGTGGTGCACTTTGGGTGGGGCTGATATAATATCAGGTTTAGACAAAGGGAATAAGGTAACAGGAGGCTATATGGGGGCTTCCCAAATTTAGGGGCACCTCTTTGGGGATCCCAATTATAGGGATTACAGTATCTCGTGGTCTATATTGGGGTACCCCTATTTTTGTGAAACAACCATATTTATATACATTTACAGATATATTATATGTGTATATATATAGACATATATATATATATATGTGCTTATTCACAGATAGGCCTCCTTTCATGGCACCCGCACCTAGAGGTGTCCCCATAAAGCTCGAATCCCACATACCAGGCTGCAGGTGGCCGGACTGGTGTTTACCAGACCGCAAAATTTTCTATACATCCTCATTTATACGGACTTTCGATCCTTAAACCTTCTAAATGTGGAGCTCTAAACGTGTGTAGGGACGTAAAGGGGTTCTGGGGCTTTTATCTCCAGATCAGATTGGGTTGCTTCGGGGGGGAGTCTGTCTTCATAGTGCTCCAACTGCTGCTCGTATGGCTTCGACTGGTACAGGTATTGCATATGCGTTACTCACGATGGAATAGAGTGCGGAAAGTAGGAAGATATAAAATCAAAACTCAGACTATGAGGCACGCGGCTTGTAGAGACATTACCCTAAAAAGTAGAGAATCTATAAACTTGAAAAGAACCATGGGGATTGAACTGGAAATTGTGATGATATACTGCTGTAGTGGCCCAGGTTACAAGGGCAGAGTATTATTAAGCATTCAGGCTTCTACACCACGGGATTTTTAGGTTTTTTGAGCGTACAGTCTTGGAGGAGAGGCTGAGGATCCTTTGATGTAGCATCGTACTTCCAAAGGTGTGGGGGGTGTGGGGTACTTCATTCTTACTGTCATGCATGATTTCAAGTATCAACTAAATGATCCGGCAATCCAACTCACCAATCTTTAAGCGCCATGGAGTATACCGAAACCTTTCATCATACAAGCTTACATGTACCCAGTAGAGTTACCCTCTCCATCCCTTCAAAACCAAAACTCCCCAAAGTCCCACACAAGCCCAAAACCCTGCTCTCAAAACCCTGTAGGATTCTGGGTTAGTTATGTACATAGTATAGTCTAGACAAGGACTTTGGAGCGGTAAGCCAACAAATGTGTAACTGGGCTTCTAGGGATTCGGGCGATCCTCAACCTGATGAGGGTTTCTGGTCCGGTACGTTCGGGTTTTCGAGCTTAGGAGTCAGGCCTTCGGGTTTCAATGATTTAGGTTCTTGTGTTTGAGGGTTGAAGGTCAATGACAGGGCACGTCTTCGGACACTGGATGCGGGGCTGATCTGATGGATGGAGGGATTTGTTGTCTGATGTCGGGTTGCGCATGAGGAAGTAACAGAGCTCAGGGGATTTAGGTATGCAGGAGTCAGCAATTCCCTAAACCCTAAACCCTAAATAAACCCTGAGCCCTAAACCCTTAGTAAACCCTAAGCCCGTTAAACCCTACACCGCTTCTGAGATTTGGGAACTTCAAGCTGAAAGTCCTAAACTTTCGGTGGGCGGGAGCCTTCCAAAACTGCCCAACCCATTCAAATGCCCGCAGCATACTTGAGCTTTATGGCCTGAGTTCTATAGTATCCATAGAGCCGAGTGCCTGAGAACTTGGGTGGTGCAACAATGGGACCATCATGCTTGAAACGGCAAAAACCCTGGATCCCCCTAAACCCTCAACCGCGTACCTGCACTCACGTCATCCCCCTGCTTCCAGTGCACTTGGTTGAGCAAGGTACTATGGTCCTGAAGGAGAGCAGCCAAAGCAGTGCCATCCAACCCAGGGCATAGGGCAGAGCATCGTTTTGTGCTTTGGCTTTATTGGGGTAATTAGGGTTTGTGGGTCACAAAATTACAGGCAGTAGAGCTGGGTATTGGATTTGGGCTTCAGGCTTCAAGTCCCAGGGTTTTGGGAGTCATTGGGTGCACACAGAAGGCTCTAAGCTTCAGGCCCTGGTTTATATAGGAATCTTACTGAAGCCGCCTCCTGCCAATCTTCGGGGAGTGCCTACTGTTGCAGAAGCCTAGTGCCCCTCGCAAAATGCCACAGGCCCCATATAGCCCCCGTGAACGACCATGGTCTTTATAGGGCTCTGTGTTACGAGTCCCCGTAAGTTATCCTTGGCAGAGTGTTGATATTCAAGGATGGGTTGTGTGGGTTTAGGGTTGGGTTTGGAGTGTAGGGAGGCTGTAGCGTTTTGGGGGGGTTTCAGCATCCAGGGGGGTCTGAGGCTGCAGGGAAGTTCAGTTTGTCCGAAGTCACGGGGTTTCAGCATTCAGGGCTTAGACTGTAGAGTTAAGATTTTGGGTTTAAGGTTTACCTGGAGCTCCCAAATGTTCCTACTAGTAGCAAAGTACAACATTACGGTGTACTACAGTCATGCAGGATTGAGCATCAGCAGTAGGAGTAAATACGCCCTCTTATTTATACTACAAGGGTTTAGGGGTTAGGGCTCAGGTATTTCGGGGCCCTGCTGTAGTAAGATCGCATAGTAGAAGGATTTCTATTGCGGGGCTCGAGACTGCAAGTCCCTATAGGACTATAGGGCTTGTTTAGCAATAACGACCCTTACTGTTGTACAAGGGAATCTTGTCATAAATCACTTGGCGGGCCTTGGACGTAGCACACAGATATGATAAGACTCAACCCACCTTCCAAACAGTAAGACACGTAATGTTTTCCATACGAGTAATTCCTTCATATTCGGATGAGTGGGACCCGTCTTGGGGCCCCCCAATATAGGTACAAGACGCCCCAAGTACATGCTACATGGCGGGACCGCTTGGGTTCTACAGAAAAGAGGAAAACAGGAGATTGGGATGCTTTGAACCCTGAGCCCTACAGCACGTCTCCCCTAGACTATGTAAGAACCCTCATTGCATCCACATCGTTTGACTAACCCTGGCCCCTGAACCTCAAGGCTTTGGAGGACTGTTTTCTTTGGTGGGTTCCCTATGTACACGTTGTTTGTCTCGAAAAGGTTGTCTTGGGAGGGTTGCTGGGTGCCATGGTGATTCCCTAGCCGTCACCCCATGAAGACACAGCCCGAATATCCGCACTATGATGATTTGTTGTCAGGACTTCACCCTAGAATTATCATGAGAAGCCCCTTTCCTGAACTCCAACCCTCAGAGAGTTAAAGTTGGGCTTATAAGATTGAGGGCAAGCCGTAGAGACCCCACTTCCCACCCCTAAGCCTGCTTAAGCCTGGGAACGTAGACCTCAAACCCTCAACGCTTAGAAATCCAACCCCGAACCCCAAGCCTTCAACCCCAAACCCCGCTCATACGCCCTCTGGCCAGCCGCAGAAATCTCCGGCTCTGCTTTGCTAGTTGTGTCACTTGGTTCCTCTCTCAGTCACTTCCACTGACACCCCAAAAAAGTCACAGCCTCAGCTTTGGAGAGAGTGACGCTAGTACATGGCAAGTGCGGGGTAGAGTTGCAGTGTAGGGCATATAGTGTCCAAGGCCTAGAGTGAAGGGTTGATTGTTTTTAGGGCTTGCAAGTCGAGCTTGTAAGCCCTCACGTGGGATGGTTAAGCTGATTGTGCTGTCTTTGTGTCTGGTCGCTCTCTCTCGCTCTGCCTCCCTTTCTCCCTCCCTCCCTCCCTCNNCTCTCTCTCTCTCCCTCTCTCTCCTAAGCGCCGCTTGGGTCCTGCGCGGCACTAAGCCCTGCACCGTCATAAGCCCAACCCTAAACCAACAACGTGGCCTTGAACATTCCGCAGCTAGTCAGAAGCTGAGTTGGCATTGAAAACTGTTTGCATTCCAGCGAGGAATCCCCTTCCCTGACTTCCAGCCACATGTTTTTGCTGCTCTTCGGGGTTTGGGGTACATGATTAGGAGATGGGATTGCTTCAGCCCGGTGCAATTCCAGAGCAAGACCCTGTGAATCGATCCTATGCGGCCAACTATTCAGGGATTTGGGATCCCCTTTATAAGGATTGTAGTATATTACTGTATCCTAATATATACCCTACTACACAATAGTAGTTTCCATTTTCCATTA
>CAJNIZ010005781.1:14078-86613 GCA_905231905.1 Symbiodinium pilosum | reverse complement strand
GGCGTAGCTAACGACGAAGAAAAACCGCGGTGCTCTTCCATCGCTGTTGGGGTCTGTTGCTGAGATAATTTACATTATTGGTAACTGCACAAGAGATTTTATGCAGCTCCTGTATGGGTTTGCCATGGTCTGCGAGGTTTTTGGTACAGAGTTAGAATGCACTAGTCAAAGTGGAAGTGCATAGGAGGCTCTGGGTAGTGTTGAGCAGGTTTTTTTAACAGTCATGATAACATGTTGCACCGAGGGTCACTGTCCGCCTACATGACTATATCGAAATTTCTCTGCCTTCACCCTAAATTCCATTAACGCGATGGACCTACAGCTGCATGTCTAAACCCAAATCCTAGACCCCTCAAACTCGGAATTTAAAACCCAAACAGCCTGAAAAACCATGGATATAAGTCCTACTGCGCAACATCCCAGCCAGGTACCTTCTTGGCAGGTGATGGAAGCATTCCTGTATATGTTGCCCTCCCGCACACGAACATCGAACTCAATATGCCCCCTTCCAGAAGAGGCCAGTATGGCCTTTACACGTCCCCAATCCCTGAAAGCTAAACCCCGAAAAGCCTGCACCCCGAACCGCAAATCCTTCAACCCAGAATTCATAATGAGTTTGAGGGAGGGTAAGACTCGTGACTGCTGAGGACCCGGGCTCGTAGACTACTACGGAATTTGCTCGGAGCCTCGACCCATTGTTGATGCACTATAGCAGGTTGCTTGACAAGAGAGATCCCAAAAAGGACCACTATTTTGATTACCATATGCTGAGAGGTTTTAAGGGGTCAGACAGAGTTCAGGGTTAGGGTTTTGGGGCTTTGGGGTTTAGGACTCAAGGTTCAAGGTTTGCGATTTTAGATTTGAGGCCTTAAGTGGCGGTTTCCGCTTTTGGGTTCTGGGTGGCAGAGGTTGGGGTGAAGGGGCTGAAGGCTTGGGATCATGAAGTCGATGAACTAAGGGCTTCCAAAATAAGAGCTCTGCAAGGATGTTCAAGTTGTACAGTTAAGGGCAGTTTGTTTTTTGGCATCGCTGTTGCTTTGCGGCTGAAAGTCCATAAGTAGGACATGCCCTGGGCCCCTTGCAAGAATGGACCTGCACACAGATTTCGTTCTATTAAAAAAGGACCGACAATTAAAACATCATTGTATCCAAGACCCCTAAACCCCCCAAAGCCCTGAACGCTACATCTATAGGGAGTGCAGCACAGAGGGAAGCAAATGTTCAGGAAAGAGTCGGACACTTCCTCATGTATTGGATGGCTATGAGCACCCCTCGCATTATCCGCCGCTAACAGGGGTGTCACAGTTTGAGATTCAGGGTTTGGGAAGTTGGGGCTTAGGGTGCAGGATGCCAACTCTGCCAGCCATTCAAGTTATCCTTTGACGTCCAGCGCAAGCCCTGAACTTCAAGCCCTGCAAAATCACCCATGACAAAGCCTTGCGATCCCTCATCATCAGTCCGTGCTTCTTCAGGTGGCCTAGAAAACAAATAGATAAAGAAGTCTATATATATATATATATTTATACGTACATATATATTCATATTATATATATATATATCCGAACCCCGAAGTGTCGTCCTAAATAGGATGAGAAGTCTGCATGCATATTCGGAGGAACCACCCTCGAATCCTTTGTGTAAGCTCTAAGACTGTGTGGGATGCCCAGCCTCGTTCTGTTGGGTCCTGGCCTGAAATCTTCTGAGGAGACTGCGACAGATATCAGCATTTTAAGGCCCAAGTGCCTGAGTATGGTGGCTCATGTACTACAAGCAATTGAGGTTCCAGTAACTCTTATCTCAAAACATACTAAATCTCAGGAGTGTGGCAAGTGCGGCGGGCACTCTTCCAATTGCCCCTTCTGTCTTCAGGCGTAGGGGATGAGTACATGGTTGAGGTTATAGCATCTTAGAGGTTAAGGGAGGGTTCAGAGGTTTCAGTACCAAGGTAAAACTTGGGAGCGTGCGACTGTTGACGGAGGAAATCCTGTACCACCCACATATTACTTTATAGGTGTTAACGTTTAGGGTCTTCAGAGCTTGCATTTCGGGTTTTCTGGTTAAGGCCCTTAGCTTCCAGGGCTAGGGCTGAAGGGCGCCTAGGCCAAAGCATTTTTTGGAAGCATGCCAAAGGAGGGTACAAAAGAGATGTCCATGCAATTACCTCACAGGGCTCAGGGTTTAGGGTATAAGGTTTTGTGCCAGCTCTTCAAATGTCCGCCATTTTGAAGCTGGTTTGTTTGCTGTGGTTTTAAGCGTGCATAGCTGCAACCGCCACCACCACCACCATCATTATCATCATGCTCCCTTTTTCCCGATGATAATCCTTTTAAATACGGGCCGCCCCCAAAAGCGCAAAGGGGCCCCTGTCGATTGGACACCCCCATAACCCCCCCCCCCCGGTCCTTGCATAGTCCTACCTAACAGTAATCCTCTCCCCCTAATATTAACCCCCCCACCCCCCCGCACCCCTAATATTGAATACTCCCGATATACTTTAATGGGGAGTATTTAATGTTAGGGATGGTCGGTGGATTGACTGTTAGGGGGAGAGGATTACAGTGGACAGCACCGGCTTTCGCAAACGGTGGCAAGCCAGGGACCTCCACCGCACCCGAAGATTGAACGACATGAACGTAGGTACTAGTTTTCTTGTATATCAGAGTATCGGACTATGCAATGACTACCTCGCAGTGTAATATAAGGAGATATATACACATATGCAGAGATGATCATCATAGCTAATGACTAAGGGATTTTGATGTAGCCCGACTTCTAGTAAAGACGTTCTGCGAATCATGTGAGCCACTACATTCGGGGGGGATCTGAAACTTGATCCGAGTTGCGTCAGAGTCTTCAAGTGGTAGTTCAATTGTCTTTGTGTAATCCTCAGACTCCTATAGCTCTCGAGTATTTCGAAAGCAACTGCGTTCACCTCTACATCTTAAGCCCTCAAGCTTTTGGTGTGGAATGTGAGAGCAGGTTTTCCCTAGCTTGTGCGCTCTGGATTCGCACATCCGATTCCTGCACCGGGATCGCCAGCGCCTTGGGGGTTTTGGAGATCTTTTCCATACCCCTGGGCTCCATAAGGGTCCTGCCACTTCATTTTCGGTAATCCGTGCCCCAAACCTTCCGTACATAGTTGAGGCCAAGCTTCTTTGCTGTAGCATCCTGATGCCCAACAGTCAAGAAATTTCTTACTAAGGGTTTAGGGTGCAGCCGCAGGGCTCAGTGTTGAGGTTGTAGCGTTTAGGGTTCATTCTCTGGAGGGTTTAAACCGCTCAGGAATCACCAGGCTTCAGGCATTCCAAATGGTGCAACACGTCTTGCATCAATCGCATGGCAACTTCTGAAGTTCCTCCAGCAATACGTGAGGACGTCAAATGAGCTCAACCTCATTGTAGTTACTAGTGGCAGTATGCTTGACATGGCTTTGATTCAGGGTTGTGAGGTACTACAACTTGCCCGGCTAACCCAAAGCCCCGACTGCCAGTACCCGAACAGACGCCACACGATGCTGGAAGTCTACAGGTCCAAGTGCTTACGCTTGATACCAAGACGCCTGCGTGACCCTAAGACCTCATTCCTTGAGAGTTATGGCATTTGCGTATCGCACTATAGTTTAGTTGTATCAACAGTTGGGTGCTACCCCAGAAGACAAGACAGTAGTAGTCTTTCCATGGTCTTACACGCCCATCATGTGTTACCTCTCTCAAAATCCCTGCCCTTCCAGTGTGTGAAATTCTCAAAATACTCCTTGGAAATCATGAAGGGTCATCCCTGCAATGCTTGTATATCCCAAAACCCCAATTCAGTGCAACCTTGTTTTGCAAACCATTGAAACCTTGTGCATATCATGCTACGCTCTACTACATCCTGCGCACCAAGCCTGAACACAAATCCAACCGAACGATAGCAGCCAGATATACCCGTCAGAATTATTGCCTTGTTTGGCAGTGCTGCACCTGTAAACATCCTTAACATTGTCGCCACTATCATCGTCGTCGTCGCCGTTGTCGTCCTCGTCCTTGTCGTCCGCGTCGTCGGGGTGGGTGGGGTCAGGAGAGTCCGTTCAAGTTGTTCACGCCCGTGTAGCAGTAACTTGTCGAACCACGCATTGCAGTGACCTGGCAGACGCTGATATCCACAGGGGGGCTTCTCAGAAATGACCCCCACAGGATATTCTCCTTATGGTCCTCATAGAGGTTCGCAACAATCCCTGATTCTTGAAAAGCCCAACCGCAAAGCTTGCGCCAACCCCTACACCCCCAACCCCTCATCCCCACACTCCACCCATAACCCCAAATACCTAGAGCTTAATGGCTTTACCTACCATCTGAGGCGTGGTTTCTTTTAAGCTTTAGGTAAATCGGGGTTGCAAGCAAACCCTACCTGGACCCCAAAAGTATGTAAAATAATTGCCTTTATGGCTGTTATTCTGGGCTTAGGGGTGCTATGATTTTTAGACTTTAGATCCCCTAAATAGACCAATTATAACCCCTATATAATCCTTATATAACTCCCCTTATGCTTCTAGGGGATCTAATTTTCACATCTTTTGGGGGTCTGGGTAGACCCCAGAAACCCCAAAGCTGGGAATTGCAGAGGCGAAGCTTCCGAGTGGCAGACGTCCCGCTTGGAGGCCCTTGTGAGAAATGGGGTTTCCCACAATTTGGGGTACCTTTATGGGGTCCCAATATCAAGGATTATAGTATTTTGGGGTCTACATTGGGGTTCCCTTATTTTGGGAAACTGCCAACTGGGAGTTGCAATAATTGGGGTCACTTTGGTGGTGTCCCACTTCAAAGCACTCCGCATGACTATGCGGGGTACTCCCGAAAAGCCTGGGAATTTTCAGCAACCCTCACACACTACAGAGTTGCGCAAGTTTGTCGAGTTTTCCTGAGAATCTTTCAGCAAGGTACTTTAGATGTATTTTAGGTTACCCTAAACCCCTAGACCCTAACCCCAAACCCTAAACCCCTAAACCCAAACCCTAAACCTTCAAGCCCTAAACCCCTAAACCCTTAAACCCTTAAACCCCTAAACTCTTGAGTTTGGGGCTTCAGGCCACTGGCGTAGGCTTAGGTCTGAGAGTTCAGGGTTTGGAGTAGAGGCTTCCTGGTTTTGGTTTTAGGGTTTCGTGTTTGGGTACAGGGCTCGGGGTCTTTGGGGGGGGGGGTTACGTGCCTGCGGCATGGGGTTTTGGGTTCAAGGCTCGGCGGTTTGCGCTTGGGGCTTGGTAAGGTTTCCGCCTCAAGACTTGGGGCTCATGTTTGAGAGTAATGCCTAGAGTTCAGGTTAGCTAGGTCTTATCGTAGTCTACGCTTCCGGAGGGAAATCTTACAGGCTCCGTTCTCCTTCATGAAGCTTTTTTCTGGGTTTTTGGGTAAAGGATTATCTTCTGCTTCTACGGCCCTAGTAGGGTACACTAGTGCCTGCGAGAGTTGTAGTAGTACAAGGTCTAGGGCTTAGGGTGTGATTAGTTTCAGATCGAATGTAGATTTGAGTTACAGTGGATGTTTAAAGACGACCGTTTGAAACCCGTTTTGCTGAGTGATTGTTCGCCAACGGTCTCTAACATCCGTAGACAGGCATTATCTGAATGGAAATAACATTACTTGCTGCAGCAGACGCAGCGACAGCAGCAGTTGCAGCCGGGAGCGCATCAAGCTGTATACATCCTTGACACATGCCATGTGGCCTAAATGGTGGAGTCCTCTACATGGGCGAAGCATTCGAAGCAAACTAGTGGTTGTGTGGTGGGGCTAAACTTAGACCCCTTATAATAGCGTTTAGATTCATACCATTTTTTTGGTATATAGGCTAATTTTTGCAGGTGTTTAGGAGGTCCAGGTATGCCCTTTTCCTCAACAAGCGCATAAGTTTGCACAAGATCTGGAGCAGGGCTACATACGCCAACGTCATCTGCCTGGCGCGCGGCGAGCGGCAAACCCTGAGCAGAGGGCTCAGAGTAGGGTTTAGGGCCTAGCACCCAGGATTGTTTACCCAATTAACCCTAAACCCTAAACCCCTAAGCGTTGATTTACAGGATTCAGGATTGAATGGGTAGGGGTTTTGCGGTTCAGACTCGAGTCCGGAAATCAAGGTTTTCTGGATTTAGGATTGAATGTTTAGTGTTCAGGTTTTGGGGTTTAGGGTTAAGGGCTGGGGATTTGTCAGTTGGGCTCTGAATGCGTAATTCAGCGGTTTAGGGTTTAGGGCTTAGGGACAATGATTTGGGCTTGTGGACCCGTTTGATTGGTCATTGTCCGCCGTTTCTTAAGGGGGTGGGTGGCCTAAATAAGAATACTTGTGTGCCTGACATCGGGCTTTCTTGTCTTTAATCGCAGAATAGTAGACCACCATATTCTTGACTTTTAACCTTACATTCCACTCATTGCATTTGCACATAAAACCATCGAGTCTTCGAAATCTTTGATGCCACGCCCAATCCGCAAACAGTCGCTTTTTCTTGGGCCTGTAGTCCCCCTTAAGTAGATAGAAGATGGCTTTGGGTATAGTATAAAAAGATCCCCATATACCCCGCATTCTATCTACTCAAGGGGGACTATAGGGTTCAGGCTTTAAAAGCTCTGGAGGATGGGATTGGGGGATTCTTACGGTTTTAGTGAGCATGGTTGCAGGGTAGTGGATGCTGCCGTAATACAATCCATAACCAAACGGGGGCCCAACATTCTGAGAACAGCCCACTAAGCCCTAATCCCTAAACCCTATATACACCTAGAAATAATGCCAGTTTCTATTTGATTTTCCATGCTGTGTTCCATTTGATCCTCCATTTGTTAGTGGGGATTATATGAGAACAACCCATATACGGACTGTCACATCCTGGCCGGCAGGCTGAACACTCTCAGCACACCAACACTCTTGGCCACGCGTACTTGCACATTTCTCCCGTTTGGTGGTTTAGCCCTTGCTGCCGTCACCATTCCTCCATTCCCTGCTAACCACCAGGAAGTCAAGTCTACATCTTAAAGCCCATATCAGCATGTCAAAGAATTCATTCCCTTCTCCATTGAAGGTTGAAACCACGGCCCCTCAACCCAAAAAAGCAGGTTGGCGATCATGCTAGGGTTCTCCTTCGGGTCCAAGGACCCAAACCATAGGGTTTTAGGGCCCAAATACTGTTAATATTATAGTATTTGGGCCATTAAACCCTATTACTTGGGTCCTTGGACCCTTAGGGTTCCATGGTCTTTTAAAGAACATTGTGGTCTACAGGTGTTGCGGGTCCATGATCTTAGGACTTCTTCATAATCTTTAGGGCCTAAGGTTTAGAGCCGAACCCACACCAGTAAGTTATACAATTGCTAGCCTGAAGCCATGCTGCTGTGTGAAAAAAACCCTGTACCCCCAGTCCTGGGGTTGAGGGTGTGCCTGTAAAGCCTACTTTCCGCCAAATTGGTACAGAACTGGGGGTTTCCCAAAATTAGGGGTACCATTTTGGGGGTCCCAATAATAAGGATTATAGTATTTTGGGATTTATATTGGGGTCCCCTTATTTTGGGAAACTACCAACTAAGGGAACGTAGACCAGTGTGGGCTACTGGCTTTCTAGGTGGTGTTTAGGGTTTGGGGGGAATGAAGGCCTGGAACTTTCACCGACGCTCGTACTGGTGGCCTTCCGTGCACCTGGCTTTGTTGTTAGGGGCTGAGGGTTTTGTAGAGAAAGGGCCTAAAGGCCAAGGTTCAGAGTCTGAGGTTGTATACTTAGACCCTCCTCCTACCCTCTATTAGGGCCTAAGTACCCATTATTAGGGACCATATATCCCCAATTAAGGGTACAAGGAGGGTCCTGGTAGGCAATTATCTGAAGTTCGGGGTTCATTGTAGGAGCCTTATCTTTGCACTAGGGTCTTCTTGTGCATTATGCTGTCATTACCCAGGCTTCCGCATGACGCAGGTCCTTTTGGTCATGTCTTGGGGTGGTCCTACAGTAAGGATCATGGTAGATTGGTGCCTATATTCGTGCCCGTCCTTATGAAAAGTACCGCATGGGGATTGCGAAGCGGCAATAAATGCATGTCGTGGCATCAGGGCTGTCTCAGAAGGATCACATGGTGGCTAACTGTCCAAACAACCCAAAGTAGGTGCCATCTATGGACTCTGGGGCCCAATGTCGGTGTTATCTAAAGACTTTGATGAACAGGTTGCGCAGAACCTCCCAGCTGACCGCTCATCACTGAAGCCTGACCTGCATGTCCCACCTCACTCTAACTAACAACAAGAAGACAATATTCCCCCCGTTCACAATCAGGGTTTAGGATGTTTTCAACAATCGCTGTCTCCTAGGCTTACCCCTACGCCAAAGTACCAGAACCGTCATGAACCGTGTTAAGCGAAAACCCCTCATATCCCTGCGCTCGAAAAGTCTTACCTTGATTCGAGAATGCCTGAGCCCCAGACCCTGAAGTCCTGCAGAAGCCCACAGTACTTTGACCAAGACATCTAGGAGTTTGCGGACAAAACCTCGATATAGTTCGAGAACCCCCTGAACCAGACATCGTAAATTTCCGCTCTTTTTTTCGCAGACACCTGTATACTTCCCAGAAGTCCTATAGCCCCTTTTTGTGAAGCTAAACCCTAACTGTACCCCAATTACCTGCATTTGTATGGTTTATCCCTATTGATGAAGAGGTGATGTCTACCCAACTGTAAGTACTTGGCGTACCCTAAACCCTCAACCACTAAACCCTGACCCCTAAACCCTAAACCCCTAAAACTCCTACACCCTAAACCCCTGTCATGAAGCCTCGCGACAGGTCGGAGCCGCCAGGACTAGAATCATAGCCCTCAAGCCAAAAAATAGGTGTCTCCCAAAATTAGGAGTACCATTTTGGGGGTCCCTGCTAGGGATTATAGTATTTTCGGGTACATGTTGGGTCTCCCTATTTTGGGAAATTACCAAATGTCGAAAAGGCCATTATTTTACACACGTTGGGGGTCCAGGAAGGGTGCAGGGTTTCGGGTCTAGCGGAGTCTAGCGCTGCAGGGTTCAGGGTTTGGGGTTTAGGGTTTAGGGTGGTTTTGGGCCTAGAGGATGTGGCGTCTATGGCTTGACCTTGGTTTAGGGTTTAGGGTCGACGCGCTGACGACTTCGGGGAGGGATTTCGGGCAGACACTGGCTTTATTGTTGGCATGATCCCAGGCCCTTTGTTTCAAACAAGTGGGTCCCTTCATGATCCCGGGGGATGATTCTCATGTGGGATTTGGGGCTCCAGGGAGCTTCGAAGTTTAAGATCTGGTTGATGCTAAGCCTCAACTACCTACAGTCAGTTTAATGGCAAGTACGACTCCTTATTAGGTCTTTAATCATTCAGAAGACTGCTGGTAATTGGGGTTGTAGGGAGTCTTTAGATAGCGGTCTTGAGGTCTTTAATCACTCAGAAGACTGCAGGTAATGGGGTTCTAGGGAGTCTTTAGCTAGCGGTCTTGAGGTCTTTAATCACTCAGAAGACTGCAGGTAATGGGGTTCTAGGGAGTCTTTAGATAGCAGTTTTGAGTATAAGGTTGCAAGTTAAGGGTCGAGGGTTCAGAAGCAAGCTGAACCATTGTGCAGTTGGATGGGTTTACGGTCTATAGGGTTTCTAGGCTTCAGGGTAGTGACCCTCTTAGGGCTTAGGGTTTAGGGTTCAGGGAGTCTGTCATGTTCCAGTGAAACAATCATACAACACCAAGATGAGTGATCTTCCAGGTATGTATCAACAAAAATGTGGGTGTGTGTATGTGCGTTCCAACATATCCAGTATATGTAAGGCCGCATAGACCCTTCTATTTGAACAGTGGATGACCCTTAGCTTTTGTGTATGGCATGTATGGCATGAGACCCAATGTAAACGAGCCTAAGTGCTGGACAGTCAGGCTTGTCTGCACTGGGAAGTGTTTAGACTATGGATTCGCCCTTTTTCTAAATAAGTGGGCCTGTGTTGATAACACACTTTCACGCCCCCTCCCCCCCAAGCCCCCTGAACCCTCAACCCTAAACCCTCCACAACACCCGTGGCTCTTTGCATTCCCTTAGGCCAAACACTTCCTAAGGCTTAGGCTTTGCAAGTCTGGCCTTAAGACAACCTGGACCCCTAAAATATGCATAACAATGGCCCAAACCCCCTAAAAATGGTCAGCAAGGTCATTGTTCTACATACTTTTGGGGGTCCAGGAGGGATTCCATGGCTAAAACAGGACTGCTGAAGGTCCAACTTTTTCTGGAGGGGGTTGCCGGGAGTTGAGTCCCAGACCCTAAACAGTTGCAGAACGCAAGGAGCCGATGCCGTGGTGGCTGCATGAGCACGCGAGTGCGCATGCGTAGAGTTTAGGGTTTATAGGGTTTAGAGGTTAGGCTTAGGGTTCAGGAGTCTGTGAATTGGGTTTAGGGGTCCTAGCCCAATGCCCCTAGCAACCCTAGTGGCCTAGGCGCCCGTGATTGGAGGTTTCAGGTTATCGTTCAGGGTATCTGGGTCTAAGTCCCGAACAATAAATCTGTTGTTTGCTGCATATGCGTCACGAATTTTGTTTTTCACGACAAGCTTTTAATGTAGGTAATTTGGTAGTTTCCATAATTATGGGCCCAGGGTACCCCAAATA
The DNA here is from genome assembly GCA_905231905.1 of Symbiodinium pilosum. NCBI lineage: Eukaryota > Dinophyceae > Suessiales > Symbiodiniaceae > Symbiodinium > Symbiodinium pilosum. The sequence continues at coordinate 76,008 of CAJNIZ010005781.1, read as the reverse complement.
CTTATTATCCTTTCTATAGAGGCACCGAAAAAAATGAATCCCAATTTTTGGGAAATCACCATTTCCAACGCTATTTTTTGGCAAATAGCGGAACGGACCAGGTGAGGATTGGTCGGGGAACAGCTAGTTGAGGGTTTGGCATTGGTACATGCTCCTAAACAACTTTCAAACCTAAAGGCCTAGACCCTGAACCGGGAAAAAAATCCTTAACCTTCCCTGAATGCGCCCTTAAACCTGTAGTATGCACTTCAGGATTTAGGGGCTGGAATTTGAAGCTATCAAGACCGCATGTTACTTGACAAGCGAATACGTTGCCAAAGGCTTCCCCTAAGGTTCCGAGGATCCTACTATGGTTGCCTTCAAGGTTTAGGCCGCAGGCCCCAAAAAAGCATTGAGAGTATGGTGTTTGCTACCCAAAACATAAAACGTCCATAGTCAGGTCTTTGGACCCTTAGGGTTATGAGGGTTTCCACAAACGGGGCCCTAGGGGATGTACGGGACCATCAAGAAATTATTGGGGTCACGATGGCTTAGCGTGTTCTCGGATGTGGCTTCATGGCTCGCACTTTGGTACTTGAATGTTCACGGATAGCTCCACGTAGGGTTAGAAGTCCGGCATCCACAATGACAACCCCATCTAGGGCACTCACAACGCAACTTGCAACTTTGCATGAACCTTCTAGACGACGTTTATTGCCTGGGCAGGGAACAGCCCAGTCTATAAGCAGGTACTATCCTACCCTTCCTTACAAGTACCAGCATGCATAACCGTGATCCCTAAATCCTAAATTTTGTTTTGAAAGCTACCTACTTAGCTATTTCTGTGAAAGGTGGACATGTTTCGTGATAAGCTCAGCGATCGAGCTAGCTCTATTGGTTACCTAAATGAGTCTAGGGTTCAAGAGTTTGGGGATCAGGGTATGGCTTCAAGGGTCGGGGTTTAGGGGTTTAGGGGTTTAGGGTTTAGGGCTTAGGGCCTGTGGCCTCCAAAAGGGACCTGTACCGGCCCTACCAGCTGACATGGAACCTCAAACCTAGGCAAGTGTCTCTTGAGCAGACCAAAGCATTTTGAAGACATGAAGGCTACAGTCCTTTGAAAGCGGCTGAGGTTCCATGATATGTTGGAGAAGGGTTGAATCTCATGGCCTGGCCTCTTAACCTACCTCAGGGGTACAAGGTTACCCTACTCAGGGGTTCATGGGTAGGTCTAGGTGAAGTTACAGGTAGGGCAATTACAACTATAGCCCAAAATAATAAGATACTTACATGATGAGTACCCACGAACCCCTAAGAGGCAAAAGTTAGCTGGCGGGCTCAGAATGCAGCTCGAAAATGAGGTTTTTGCGAAGATTTCGGGCACAGAGGTTTGGGCTGTTGCACCCCCAAGCTGTCATGGAACTTGAGCATGGGACCCCGAAAAGAATCTTGTGCTTTCAGTGAGAGTCTGTATGGGCTTCCATGTTAGCTTAAGGACGGATAAACGATTCAGGACTCTAATGTTGTGCCTGCATGCTTTGACCTGGCAGCTTCAAATAGACCCCAACAGCTCAAACCCTGAGCCCCAAAGCCTAAACTTTCAACCCTTAACCCTCAACCCTAAACCAAGCTTTGACTCCTTACTGCAGCTCCGTTTACGCACCCCCCCCACTTAGACACTTACATTCACATGAAACCCAGTATATTAGAAGGGCAATTCGTGGAGGAACGTAGGTGTGTAGTATGGGAGAGGGTACAGCTTTAAAGCTGATGACTACGAGGCAATCGGCTGCTGAACTAGCAGATTGTTCTAGATCTTGGGGTGGAAAAAACCCGTCATATAGTACTTGGGACCTAAGACCCCGACCCCATTATTTGGGTACCTTCTAGGTAACTAGGGGTTTTCTGAAAGGCTTAGATTTTTTTGCAAGGAGGACGGCTGGACTCTCAAAGGGCAGGGTTGGGTTTGAGTCTTTAGGGTTGAGGGCTTGAGGAAGGAAATGGTTTGGGGTTCTGATCTTCCCGGGTCTTAGGGTTTGGGGCTTGGGCTCAAAACCAGAAGCCACATCACACTTACGAAGCACCAGTCCCTGCCAGGATGTCCACACCCTCAAACTAAACGAATATCGCTACCCCATACCGTGCAAAGCTCCAAAGAGATACAGCTCTGCAGACAAGAAGGGTGAAGCTTACTCTGTAGGATCCTGCTCTATGATTAATGCCGTTAATGCCTGCTCTAGGCCTTGAAGTCTATAGATAGGAGCTGCTTTGGGCTGTTTGGGATCCGTAGGGTCAGGGAATTGGAAGGGACCGTTGTGGGTACAGAAACAATGCGGGGTTGTCCGTAGGATATGGTTTAGGAGATTTTTCCCCTCGACTCACCGCACATGTAACGGACCGTCAGCCCTTCTGCACCTTCCTCGCTCTAGGGTTTTGGAACATATTGCGGTCCCTACTAAGCATTCAACATGGTGATCTACAGGAACCCCTGACTTTTGGGAGAGAATGGCTAACAGTCAGTAAGGTTAAGGGGGCCACGTCAAGGCGATTTCGTTTATGACGGAGAAGATCGGTTTGACCTTAACATTTTTCTGTACTGTCCCTTGGATCCTGAAAAAACTTTGAACCAAAATTCACATCGTGATTAGAATCGTGATTTAGGAGTCAAGCCCTCGACGTCCCAGAAAACACGCAAGAAGCAAGCCCAACAAAGGTTTATTGGTTAAGGGTTGGTGTTAGGGGATCACGGTTTAGGATTTAGGGGTTTAGGGCTTAGGGTTCGTTTCAGGTTTAGGGTTGGTTTTGGGGTTTGTGGGGTTAGGGATTTAGGCTTTAGCGGTTAGGACTTAGGTTAACTGGCTTTTCATAGCGAAAGCACCAATAATTGGGAACCCGGACCATCAGGAGACGGCAGTAGAAGTCTTCATGCTTCATCTGTTGGCAGATCACCACTTCAAGCACATTACAGTTTTGGATACCTGGATCCCTGATGTGCGTAAAGCAAGGGACTCTCAACAACTTTTGGGGGGTTTGGAGGTGTCCAGGTAAGTTCTGTATAATCCTTATAGCCTCCAAAACTACTGATCCTTTGAGGATTATGTGCTTGTTCAATGTAGGACTAAACTGAACCTGGCATCCCATTTGGGAGTTTCCAAAAAACAAGTGGTGCACTTAAATGCATCCTGCTATATGACTTTACTTATCGCAACAAATCTCATCCTAGGCATTCAAAAAACCTAAGGGAATAGGTACGAATTCTGCATGTACTGGGTTGCTGAGAAGGAACTTAGACTAAGTTGCTTTAATAAGGTAATCCCATTATCTACTACATACCCATAGGCATGGCAACTTAGTTTAAGCTCCTCAACAGCAACGCAGTTTCGGCCCCGAATTTGGCTTTCTGCGTAGGCTGAGATGCTCAGCTAATTCTTTTGATTGGTTGTTAGCAGGGAATAAGGGCGTAAAATCAATATATATATATAATATTCCTATATGAGCTATGTCTAAACTCCTTGAGGGGAGGTTATTATATACGGGATTATGTAAAGGACTCCCAAAATCCCTACTAGCAGTTAGTGTTGGAAGCACGCCTGTGGCCCCACGCAGGTTCCCTTCAGGTGCTATAGACTTCCACGCGCTATCCACCTGGCTACCCAAGGCTGGGTCATAGTCTTCCATGTTTATTACTGTTAACGATCATCTTTCGACTTGTGTTCTCACTACCACCAGTCTCATTTTCCAAAAAATGGGAGATTGAGGGTTTGATAGTATTTGTTGTTGGTTAGGAATAGAGGGGGCAGTGGAAGTGGTCTGTCTGATTTTGGGCTTAACGGTTCACAGGTTTGGGGGTCTCAGGGTTTGTGGTTCAAGGGCTGAGGGTTCTGCATTCAAGGTTTCAAGAGTTTAGTCAGGGTCTAGTCTTCAGGCTTGGGGATGTTGCCAGCGAGATCACTTGGGACTTCCAATATAGTAGTTTCCGTTTTCCTTTCCATTATCCCCTATATTACCCCTCTATAACTTCAATATTATCGCAACAGAACCCTATATTACCCAATATTGTAGTACCCTATAATGCCCCTATAATACCCCTATATATCCCCAATATTCTCCCAATATAACCCCAGTATTATAGTATGTTATAGTATAGTCTATTCTAGCTTAAAATAGTCTATTATATTTGGGGGGAGCTTAAGGACCCAGGATTTTTTGTCAGAGCTCGTAGCTCCGTTTTTCCAAGGCGCAGCCTGTATTGTTCTCAGTTTGAGGGCTAGGCAGTTTATAGGGATATATGATAACATACTATACTATAATATACTATAATATTGGGGTTATATTGAGAGAATATTGGGGCTATATAGGGTATTATAGGGTATTATAATATTGGGGTAATAAATGCTCTAGGCTTTGACTAGCCGTCTTGTGGCCAGGCTGTCCATACAAGCTATGGCCGGGTTTGCATATGTTTGCCTTCTTTTGGAAATGGCTTCAGTTGCCTAAATGAAAATTCACCCCCCATCACCCTAATCCCTATAAACTACCGCATAATCCCAGTGTCCATGTCATTTTCCATGTTCCTTTGTTTTTTTATATACCAGTACTGAGGTAATATCCATGAACCGTTAATCCCAAAACCTTTTCACTTTCTTTCCATCCCCTTTAGTCTTATAGACCCCATACTTCCCTACATAAACAGAGTAAGCCCAAGAAGCAGCCAGCGGCCTGCTCCTTGCAAAGGCAAGAAGGAGATGAATAAAGATGGTAGTAGAACTCCCATGTGGTGGTTTCCCAAAATGGGGGACCCCAATATAGACCCCAAAATACTATAATCCTTATTATGGGGACCCCTTCAAGGGTACCCCCAATTTGGGGAAACCCCCATGTATCCACAGCGAAGGCTTCGGTTTTTGGAACTCTTGCGTTGCTGAAAAGGTGGGTCGAGACCATGTCCCCAGGTAAGTGGAACCACAGCTAAGGCTGCTCTAAACCCTAAAAACCTCAAAGATAGGGAAAGCCTTGCAATTTCAAACGAGTTCACCTGGAATGGTACAGACGAACTTACTTTGGCCTGGCCCTTCCCTAAACCAAACCAGAACTGGCTTGGCTTCACTTCAGGGTCGTGAGTGGGATACTTAACCCGGAAGCCCTGAATCCTGAACCCTAAAGAGAGCAAGGTTGCGAATCACTAGACTTTGCCCAGCCATCATGCCCGCAACCCCGAACCCTAAGCCTTAAGCCCAAAGCCCTAACCCCTATCCCTTCATATTCCATGTTCTTTTCCACTTGGTTCAGTTCTCCATGATAAGTAGCACTACCCCCAAACCCTATTCCTTACACCCAATTGAACCCTTACATGAATCCCTACATGAGCTATACAACCACATACTCCCTACATGATCCCGACTCCTAAACCCAAAGCCACCCAAAACCCCTAAGCCCTAAAAACTTAAGCCCCCAAAACCTGAACCCTAAACCCTGAACCTCTGAACCCTGCACCCTGAAGCCCAAAACCCCTAAAACCCGCATGTTCAGAATCATTCTGGCAGGTAATGGCAGATTACGTGAAGGCCTCTTGTTTGCAGACCTAGGCGTTAAGGGTTCAGGGTTTAGGATCTAAAAAGCATCCTATGGTATCATTGGGGCCAAGAAACCTATGTTTTGTGGGGGCCCATCAAACATTCAGTACTCAAGGCCCATCGTCTGGGGCTTAGGGTTTACAGTTTGGCGTTTAGGGCATGCAGGGCTTGCCGTTCACGGGTTTAGGATCTCGGCCTTCGGGTATTAGGGGATACCTTAGGTGGACCCCCCCTACCCAGTAATAGTGAATATAGGGGATAATAGGGATTATATTAGGGTTCTCTTATATTCCTATTATATCACTATTGCAGGGTGGGGGGGTCCTCCTAAGGGGTACCTTCGTAAACAAACCCCTCAGAGAACCCAAAACCCCAAGCCCTTGTCTCAAGTCAGGTCCTTGTGACAGAGAAGGATGTCCGGCGGTGGCTGCCTACTGATGATAAGGCAGGACCTGCTAGGAAGTAGGCATTGTCTTTGAATTTGGGGGGGTTGTAGATCAAGGGTTAAGGAACCCTAAACCCTGAACCCCAGGGATGTAGAGCTTAGGGACCCTAGGGATGTAGGTCGTAGGGATCCCAAAAGACGTGTATATAGAATATAGAGGGTCTTTGAGGTGATTGCGGGGGTCCCTGCTTGGGCTGCTATAGGGAGAAATATCTAAGCAATGTAGAATTTAGGGTTATAAAGGCGAAGAAAGGGAAATGGACAAGAACGTGGACACGGCCGTATTTTGCGGGGTTTAGGCATTTGAGTTTAGGTTTAGGGTCTACGTTTTCGGATTCTGGGGCTTATGGGGTTTACTTCAGGGTTTAGGGCTATTGAGCTTCGGGATTTGGGGTCTAGGGCGTAGTGTTTTGGGGTCTAGGGCGTAGGGTGGTAGAGGTTAGGGTTCAAGGTCCTAAGTTGCTTGGAAAGAGCTTCGGGGCCCACATTTTATTGGGAGCAGTCCGTGATCTAAATGATTCAGATTCTAGGCTTAGGGTTGAGGGTCTAGGGGTTTAGGATTCGTGGCAATAGGGTAGGCTGGAAGCCGAAAAAATCCAGCTAGGATAACCATCATACTTTCAACCCGGTTTCTTGCCTGGTTTTCTGTCGTGTTCACAAGTCCCCGAATCCCTAAACCCTAAACCCTGAAGCCTAAACCATACACCCGAAATCCTAAACCCTGAGCAAGTAGCTTAAGCTCTCCCTCCCCTGGGGCTACCTGCCTTGAAATGCCAACGTAATATCCTTCAGTTGACAGATCAGGGGTTCCTTCAAAGGAGATATAGGGGAGACAGTGGTTATATAGGTTCATGTGGGGGTGTGCCATTTTGGGTTGCTTATAAAAGGGTCAAGGTATTTTGAGGTCTTTATTGGGATAACTTATGTAGGAAATTACAACATCTATGACCCTTCCTACGTCCTAAGCCGCAGCTTCCAAGCCTTGCAGCCTAAACCGCAAAGCGCGAACCGTGAACCCTCCCCCTAAATCCTACGGTAAGCTCAATGAACCCTAATTAAGCCCTAGACTCCAAACTCTGAACCCCAAAGCCGCAACATTAAACCCCTTACACTAATTCCAAGCCATGGAGGCAAATTCTCGGCTGCTGGAACACCCCTGATGCAGTCAAAGTAGGTGCCAAAGTAGGTGCCTCATGTCGTCTTCTTCTCCGACAAGAAGACGACCCCTCCTCTTTTAAAGACGCCAGAGCCTCAGGTTCAGTGTTTTGGTTCAGGGTTTAGGTTCTTAGGGTAGCGCTTAGAGTTCGAGATGTAGTGTAGACCCTATAAACCCTAAACCCTTAGAATTCATGTGGAGCTGGAGGTTTAAGAGTTTGGGGTTTCCTTGCAGCAGCCGAAGATGGCCCAACTCGCCTATCCCTTCAGGGTCTAATGTGGAATTCTGACGAGGGTGGGTCCACAAACGAAAATGCGTTAAAATAGGCTTCAACATGATGTTGGTACTTATTCAGGCCCCTACATTACACACTATGACTAGACCTTGGGTACTGCCTCCACTCATTAACAGTGGGATACACTATAGTATAACGAAATATAGAGCCCTAACTATGACCCCTATTATGGACTGTTAGTGGGTCGGGGCAGGACCTCCCCCAAAACAACGCAGGCTCTCGGTGGAATTCCGAGAGCGCGCGGCCTTGGGCGTCGTCTTAGCAGGCTCTGAGGCCCACCCTCATGCAGGGTGCATGGATTAAGGTTTGGGCTTCATAAAGTTTAGGAGGGTTCAGAGGTTTAGGTGTTGGGGTCTTTAAGGTTTCCCTTCGCAAACTTGAGGGCTAAGGCGTCAGGGGTTATAGGTTGTAGGGGTTGGGGATACAGGACAGGTTTTGGGTCCAGGGATTAAAGTCTGGGGTGTCGGCTTCTAGTAGGGTCTTCGGCACATCCAAAGCTAAATGAAAACTGTGTTATTTACAGGGGCTTAGAGGGATAGAGCAGGGTGAGCAGGGCTCCAAAGGTCTTGCATGGCTTCTTTATAATGGAAGACCATACTTCCCAAGGAATAAGGCACGTAGGGTATCAATTGTAGTTTTGCTTGCTTGGGCTGAACTAGAGGCCAAAATCCCTACACTTCTTGAGGGTTTGACCATAATGCCATAAGAGGACTTTGGTAACCCGGACTTCCTAAATGCTGACACAAGAGCTATGAGAGGGGGGTCTAGCAAACTCCCTTAAATCCTAAACCTTAACCCTATCGCTATAATGTACTGTGATTAGAACATGGTAAACTATTCTATATTATAGTAAACCCGTGCAGAAGCTTCAACGGTCTGAAGGTCAATGTAGCTGCTTCCGCCCTTTCAGGGCTCCTTTCTCCACGCAGTAGTGTAGAGTGTAGGGTTCAGGGTTTTCAGGGCTCTTTATAAACCCTGAGCCCTACACTCCCAAACCCTAAGACCTAAACTTAAAGAGTGCCTGGGTCTGCGCTCAGGGGTTTTGGGGGCTCTGCTAGCGAGTACCTAAACAACTACCCCCAAGCATCTTCAACTGGAACCGGGAATCACTAAGCTAGGCAGGTCGTAACGACCTCTCCCCAAATGGTGCCTCGTCTAGAAGAGAATCCCGAACCCTAGGGATCCAAGTATATAAATAAAACCTACATTGGGCCCTAAAGTCTGTAAATATTACCTACATTGGGCTATTTGGATCCCTAGGGGAATTTTGCAACAGTTCAACGTCGGAGTCGTTTTATGACATGGCCAGCTCAAGGGGCTAGACTCTAAACCCTAAACTCCTAAACTCTAGGGTTTAGGGTTTAGGGTTTAGGGTTTAGGGTACACCATAAAACCCTAAACCCTAAACTCTAAACCATATACACCCTAAAAATCAAGGGACAACATCCTGGGAGGTCTTGGGGCCTTGAGCAGATTCAAGAAGGTTTGGAGGATGTCAACAGAGTTCTTAGTTCTTGGTCCCCCCTGAGAGGAGCTATATTCTAAATTCCTAAAGGGGGCATAAATAGGGGATTATGCAGAGGGCAATTACAGGGGATATTCAGGGGGATATTAGGAGTTTACGCTAACCCTAAACCCGAAACCTTATAAACCCCATGGGGGGGGTATTATAGGTGTTCTCAAGGGGGATACTAGGAGTTTAGACTGCCCTATCACCCGGCGTTTAGACTGACCAAAACTGTAAACCATAAACCCTATAACCCCACAGGGGAGTGGGGTGCTCGCTGTACAGACTAGCCCCAAACCCAAAACACTAAACCGTATAAGCCCCATAGGGGAATATTATAGGTGTTATTAAGGGGGATACTAGGAGTTCAGACCAACCCTCAACCCTAAACCCTGTAATTAACCCCGTACAATGTAGTAGAGGGGTTACTAAGGGGGATACTAGCAGTTTAGACCAGAGCTCACATAGGCCCAATTCCTTGGAGATTCCTCAGTAGACCCTTAGCCGTAGATCTTTGGTTAGCGTTAGGGTTTATGGTTAAGCCGTAAATGGGGCAATCTTAACATTAAGGGTACATTCTGAGCGTCCATGATTGTTTGACGTTTGACGAGCGAAGTCTTGAAGATCTCCTCTAGGGGCATACGTGGGGAGTACATTCGGATGCGCAGGCCGTCCTGGGTGGACATACCAAGTAGGTGCACTCAGTCACCATTGGACCTGGACATCTGCAAGCATCTCAACAAAGGGCTGGGCTGACCACCCCCGAAGAAAGCTAAACCTTGATAGGGTCATCCTCCTAGTAACAGTCATATAGCGGCGTTCTTAGGCAGAGACCGGGCAAATTAAACACCAGGAAGTCCATATTGGTGGCTATTAACATTGGGTGATGTTCCTGGTTTTGAAGAAACCTGCTCCTCTAAGTTGCGGGCACCGGGGCGGGATTCGGGGGTTGAGCTTGCAAGCCCTGGCAGTATCTGTGAAACTTTGGGTTGTTGGTCTTGGGGCTTGGTGGTTGGACTGAGGTCTAGCAGTAGGAACCTTTGGCAGATTTAGGAAGAGAGGGTGACAAGGTGTTGTTCTGCACAACTGCCGTGCCAAGAGTCCTCCTCCCTGCTGGTTCAGCTTTCTGAAAGGAGGGGGAGGGATCTTAACGTGACTGAGACGTTTTTTGTCGGAAGGTTCCAAGCAAGCTTTTGTGACTGCTCCTTGGAAGAACGAGCCCCAACAATCCACCAATTTCCAGGTGCTTATGTTGGTGCCTTTTCTTTTGTGGTCATGGTTAAAATCAGGCCGAGAATCCCCAGCTACATCCTAAGTTATTCGGTAGGTTGGCAGAATTGACGTTTTCTTGGAGGTCCCCAGTACAATACGGCCCCTAATGCTCAGAGCGCCAATTAGGGACCATGATTTCCACAATCTACCAAATTAATCTTCATGGAGCTTGCAACATCCCACAAAGTTCAGCTCGAGGATCCTTAACTTAGCTCACTGCCTCTTGTAATTTTTAGGGGCGGGGATTGTTGGGGAGCATAATGGGGATCATGTAAGCTGGGAATATGAGGGTACTCGCGTCTCCACTCCGCGAAGCACCGGCATGTTGTTCCTGTTGTTCACGCTTTGATGGTAATCAGCACCCCGGCATGAATTGATCTTGTCTACCTCGCCCCAGCATGAATTGATCCTTTTTACCTCGCCAAGCACACAAAACCAAGTTCAGATTTCTCACAAGGACTCTTTTTTATGTTTTTTCACAATGCACCCAGTTAGTAAGCTAATAAGCTGCTCGCCATGGGTGGCTCGCAGTCGTGCATTGCAGTGTCCTGGCTGCTGCTTCTGGCGCACATGCACATTGGGGTGTTTCAAGAAATGAGGGGTTTCGAAGTTCCTCATGCAATGCCAAGCCCAAGGTTGTGTCCTTGTTAGAAGGCATCAGCTTCCACATGCACCCCCGAAGAGGTGAAGCTTCAGTTATGAGCTTTACAAGCCAATCGGTTCAGGCGTTGGAGGTGATGATGGTTTCAAGCGTCTGGGGATGCAGCCTTGGGTTTGCAGATTTTGCAGCCTGGCGCGATGTTTGCCTGCATGTCGTCTGGCGTGTGTGAGAGGTACATGTAGCCGGCTTTGGGTACCGTTTGCCTCGTCCCTTTTCGGATGTTCCACCTTGCCTGAACATCCAACATGTAGGTACGGGAGGCTCAGCCGCCTCTTATGCCAGTGCTCGATGGCGCCGGAGCATGTTGAAACCCAAGCCGTCTATGCAACGCATTGGTCACTTAAAAGTTTCAGGAAGCCTGGAAGGCCTTAAAAAACAAAATCATGGCCCTTCTGGTCACGGACCCTTGAAGTAACAGAAGACGTGGATGGAATGAAAGTTGTCTACAAAGCTGTGCAGACCTGAATGGTCCTTTCACCAGATGTTTGCATGGCTTGCCCGCAACACAGACATGACAAAAAATCTTTTGCTTTGAGCCCCGTAGAGGAGTTTCCATATAGTCCCCCAGGGTAGCGTTATATTCACCCCCCCACTCCACAATGCAAGGAGCTCGCCAGGAAACTCGGCGTTTCCAAGCGGTCTTGGGCCGAGCACATGCGCGGCTTGAGTTTTCCAAGGGTTCACATGCTTAATCTTAACAAGGTTTTGGTATCGTGTTTAGAGTTGGGGCGGAGGTTTCTTGGGGGTTACGAATTCGAGGTTTCAGGTTTAAAGTAAAGAACTCGGGTTGTTTTGGGGAAAATCGGGCTTGGGGTTTGGGGATTGCGGGTTATCAGGCCATTGAGCTTCCAACGGACGGCTTAGGGTTCCAGGCTCAGGTGATTTTCAGCAGGTTGATTTTAGTGATCTTGTTTTTGAGCTTGAGGCCCCCCGCGTAGTATTTAGGGAGTCTAGAGTCAGAAATTGCAGGTTCAAGGCAGAAGTTAAGATTGCCCGCTTAGGGTCCGGGTATCCGGGCCTCAGGGTGGAGCCACCGTCTTTGGAATTTGCATTTAGTGGAGTATGTCTGTCTCATAGAACCGCGCATGTTTCGCATTGTTGCTTGGCAAGTGTATATAGGGTTCCTTTGGAATACCGCTTAGTGCACAAATCTGGGGCCCAAAACTTGAAATCATCACATATCATCTGGAGAAAGCACACATACATGCCCGCGGATGCGGATGCTTTATAGACTCCCCTCTCCCCAAAGACACAAGCACATACAACAATGCAGCCTACAAGTCTTCTCAGCAAAGCCTTGCAACAATCATTCGGTCGAAGCGCGGTCAGAGTTCGATCATACATACATATCTACATATCTAAATATCTGCATATATACATATACATATATATATACACATATATATGTGTATACATACACATATACATATACAATCCTTACACATCGCCTTTCGAGCGCTACCAACGCTTCCATCAGAAGCCAAGAAGCCCACGCCCTAATGTGCAGGATTTTGGGGTTACCAACCCGTGACGGGACTACTTTGGCTTTCTGTGGGGTCCGAGTCTATAAATGATACCTACATCGGGCGCCAATGCGTATAGGTCTTATCTATATACTGGGCTATTCGAAGCCTTTCGGTTTCTCATGGGTTGATTTCTACTTTAAACTCATCCCTCCCCACTTTGCCAAAACTGCGAAACTCTCAACCTGAAAGACCCTTGTCCCCAAGCGGTTCCACAAGACATGAGGCCAGCGTTAGTGTATATACAGGATGAGGCCGCGGAATCGGCATGGGATAGCACAGGGTTTCCGGTTCAACGTTCAAGGCTGAAGGTCTTTGATTGCCTTTATGTGCTGGGCTAGGGTAAAGTTAAAGGGCGTGTTGTTTTACCCAAAGCCTAGAGGGCCATAGGGTTTTAGGGATTGCTTTTCAGGATGGAGGGTGTTCCATGGGCCTGCATGGGAATGTGTGCCTGTTGGGCTTAAGATCCCTAAGCCTTAAACTGAGACGCTGTTCCAGGTTGAATGGCGTGAAAATTAGGTAGGAAGTGTATCGGGTTATTTTCATGAACAGGCAGGACAATATACCTTATTTCTTGTTGTAGAGGTTTCCAACATGGTATCCCACTTTTTTGGAAGCCCCACATTTCGCAGGGCGCAGGTTTGTCCACCATCCGGAGAGCTTTTTCAAAACAGTCGGGCGAAGGGAAGGGAACGCGCTGCAAACCACCACCAGAGACAGATACAGCAATTAAGCTTGTAGCTCACTCAGCTCACATTTTTCAGATGAAGCCTTCTGTGAAAAAAGTAGCTGCAACAGGATCAAACATAAGTTGCGCAAAGCAAGGTCTCTGCCGAGCTTATGGTATGCTACAATGGGCAAGGGAGCCCTAGTGGGACGGGGCTTTTACAGACGACCTTTGGATAAACTCGCAAAATTGGCATTTTCAACGGGGGTACCATAGCCCCCCCTGCAGAATAAGATTCTCCATGGTCACACGATACCAAGAATCTGATGCTGCTCGGTTCAGAGCCACAGCAACACCACCCACAGTCAGAAGTTCACTGTTCGGGGCCATAGTCTATGGAGTCTTTAGAGTTTTGGTCCCACCGCTTCTGACTGAGGGGGGCGAAATTTGAGAAGCGCAACTTGTAAGGGATTGTGCCTAAATGCATCGGCCAAATTCATTAGAGCAGGGTTTGGGAGTACATATCATAGCAGAGTTATATGTAAGAGTTACACAGGAACTACTGGGTGATCATTCCGGCTTCTGCACGGATACCCCTCGGCCCTCACAAGCAACTTTGAGACATTCTGCGGGAAGAACGGGCTGTGAAATCGACAGTTCCCAGTCCCAACCCCCAAGCCCACCTGCACTTTGTAATTTTTGGCGAACCCGGAAGAATCAGGACAAAGAATGCCAGAGCAGAAAGATGCTACGTGGTTTTTAAGAAAACCCACAAAACACTCAGAAAACGCGACCCTAAATTCAAGACCCTAAGCCGAAACTGTTGGACCGGGGGCCTGGGCAGGAGGCTCTCACAGGGGACCACTTTGACAAAGACTTCAAAAAGGACGTGCTGGAGTGTGTACTTGGAGGGTCAGGGAGACTTAGTAAGTAGGTTAATAACCCCTATAACCCATATAGTAACCCCATTTATCCCCGTTATTAACCTACTTACTAAGTCCCCCTGACCCTCCAAGTAGTCTAGGGTTTGAGTGGATCTTCCTCCTTTGATAACGGAATTTGGCGAATCCCAACCCTAGAAGGCGGATCGGGCTATGATAGCCGTATGGTAGGGTCATTTTTTACGGTGGCCAGATCCTCTCATTATTCCTTGGTCAAAGGCTTCAAGAAGGATTCTGCGCGTGTGTTTTCCAGAACCTACCTTCAGGCGAGAGTCTCGCGGGGGCATGTGGGCTCCTGAGCTTAAACTCTAAGCTCATTTGGGTAGGTAAACAGGACTATGGCATTCGTTGCCGGGAGAGGTTTTGTGTTCTTGGCCTAGCACCGACGTAGGTCACGCTCAGAATGCACCGAGATAATTCTTTAAAGAATCCATGACAACCCTTCTATCATCCCTGCGTGTCCTAGGGTGCTGTGCCTGTAGGGCGCCTCTGTGTTGAGACACCTGAATGCTGTAGCTGTGCAGTCAGGACATGACTCGGCCGTCACAACAGACTGGCCGCAGACAAACATGCAGAATGTGGGGTGGTGATTCAGTCCCTCCAAGGTCTCTCCGAGGAGGCTGGCATGAAGCCCCAAACCCTCGAACACCAACCCAAAAACCTACCTCTAGAGCCTGTCATTCGCTATGACGATGGTTTCGCGCACGTTGGCTTTTTGCTCAAGGAAGGCTGGGGAACGGCTGCAGGATACTGTTGGCAATGATTCAGCTTGCTGAAGTAGCAGTCGCCGCGCTGAGAAGGGACCGTTCCAGGATCCCAGACTTCCAACCGGCGAAGGCCGCCTGGGTGCACTTAATTGAAGTGCGCAATCCCTCTGCCACTGCTGTACAACGTTGCCGCTCTTGAGGCATGGAGAATGTGCCGGGCTTTGCGCCCTGGCCAGTCGTTTTGGGTCAATCTACCACTATGGGCTATTAGACCTTAAAATTCCCTATTAGGACCCTGTTAAGGGTAGATTAAGGTACCCTAAAGGTCTAATAGCCCATAGTGGTAATGCTAGCCTCGAGTTGAGGAGGCGGGAAACTCATCACCGGGAGGCGTGCAACAGCTCAGATTGGGGTGGATGTAGCCTCGTAGGAGTCAGATATTGTTTCCAGGCTCTGCATGTTCTGGAAGAAGAACTTACATTTGTGAACCATTCCGGCTTGATTGGGCTAAAGGTTCAGGAATAAATGGTATAGCAGTTTAAGTAACCTATTATATACCCTAAACCATCCTAAGCCTGAAATCCTTATCCCTAAGCTGGAAACCTATAGGTCCTAGGTTTCCACAGACGCATCCAGGAAGATGTTCTCGAAGCATGCGTTTTGTTGGGGCAGTTCCCATGAGAAGTATCCATAAGCAGGACCGATACTTGAGACACTTTCTACATCTACATTCACTACACGCCTTTATGAGAGAGCATTTCTCTATGTAGGCGCAGGAGTTCCGTGCTTATGCCTTGTATCACCATCCCAAATCTTACGCAGATGCGACAAATGTTTAGAATCCATCTGGCCTGAACTTGTACAATCGCTCAACTTCCAAACTCTGTGCCTTTTTTTGGGAAACACAGAAAGAAGCTGTAGGAGCAGCTGGCGCGATTCCTCTCGCGCTGTGTGGGTCGACATCGTAGCGTCTTGGGCAGATTTGGATTCGCGGAGGGCAGGTTTACTTAGCAGAGCTGCAAAGCGAAGGAAGTAATGGATCCCACGTAGTCCTCAGCAATATCTATAACCACGTTTTTCATTTGCTATAATCGGTCCGAACCTCAAATACAAAACTCAACAGTCAGCAGAAGCCGTGGTCGCCTCATCCTTTCATTTCCTTGTTTTCCTACTATCCACCGGGAGGCTTGTCCCTTTGGTGGACGTTGGAAACTTGCATCATATAGGACCCCTGTAGCACTGGAATTCCTAAGGTAAAAGGGTATATGAAAGGTTGTCAAAATCAAGGGTCCTTTATGGATGCCCTACAAGAAGCTGGGGCCCAAAAAAGCGACCACACTTTGACAACTTACCATATGAGCTATAGTCTAAACTCCTTAAAGGGTGGTTATATAGGGGATTATACAGGGGAGTACCATAGGGGTTACTAAGGGGGATACGAGGAGTTAGACAATGGCACATTCTGTATAAGGTGGAACAAGATTTCCTCGATGCATGAAGATTAATTGTAGGATTTAGAGTTGACGGTTCATGCCGGGTCAGCGGAGGGAGTTAGAGCTTCGAGGTGGGAAAACCCAGGTGATAATGAGATAATCTCCTAGCTCTCTATTCAGACCTATTATGGATCTAGGTAGCTATTGAGACCTTTGTATAAGCCCTACAGCAATGGTTAGGAGAGAGGTTAGGAGAGAGATTCCAGAACCTCAACTCCAGTTCGGGAATTCCTTTTGGGATTGTTCAGAGCTTCAAGCTTGGGTTTTGTGTGCAGTTCAGGGTTCAAGGTTCTGAGCCTAGCTTCTAGAGAACGCGGTTTTAGGGTTTAGGTTTTAGGGATTTAGGTTTTAGGGATTTAGAGATTTAGGGTTTAGGGTCCCAGTTTAGGGTTTAGGTTTTAGGGATTTAGGGTGTAGCATTTCGGGTTTAGGTTTTAGGGAATGGATCATAGGATGACACGTTCGAGCCATTCCTGCATGCCCTACGGCGAGGCACATACCCAAAGGGCCCCTGAAACAGGGAAAAACCCTCTGGGAACTCCTGAGTTTGTGAAGCTGTCCTTCTTAGTGGTCCTGGCCAACTTGATGGGGTCTACCTCGTGGAAATCAAGAGGTGAGCAAGGCTCTTAAAGTAGGTCACAATGCCGATACAGCAGGCTGCATGCAACACCTTAAACCCTAAGCCCTAAACCCTAACCCTAAATAGTAGTTTCCATTTTCTTTTCCAGTATCCCTATACAGCCCAAATATTACCCAAAATATATACCCTATTATAATATTGTAGTTTCCATTGTATTTTCCATTATCCTATATAACTCTAGGAATATGGGGGGGGGGCTAGAGGTGAACCTGCAGATTTGCGCAGACTGCCTGAGCCCTAAGCCTTGAATAAGTTTGTTTTGCTGTATCCCATGTACGAACGTGTTCTTCCCAATCCTGTCCCTTAGCCCAAAACCCTGACAAAAAGAGTGCAAAGCAGGCCCTCGCGATGATGCTTTCCGCGAGCAAAAAGAACACCTCCAGCGCCAATTTTCCTTTTTCATGCGAGTCCCAACCCTAAAATCCTGAAAGCCTAAACTCCGAGCCCTGAGCGCTTGAAACCCCTAAGACCCGTGAAGCCTAAACCCCACACCCTACGTAATTCCTAGAGTAAAACCTGGCTGCCCTTTTTTACAATTCCAGCAATTCCAGCATATAGGGAGCGTATGGCGAACGTACAAAAACCCTGGCAGCCCCTCCAACCCCTAAAGCCCCTGAAGCCCTAGAACCCTAAACGCTGGGTAGGAAGAACCCGACCTAAAACCAGGTAAGATCCAATAGTCTGTTATGCATGCCCATGTTACGTTGTAATATACCTGTCTAAGCTAAGCCCGTCTTAGGTCAAGCCCTTGCCTCCTTCCGTGAGCCGTGTGCCTGGTGAAGAAGGGTTTGGGTTTTCGGGTCTGGGGTTCAGGGTTTAGTCCCAAAGGGTCCAGGTTTCGTAGGGTTTTAGGGTTAAGGGGCGATCCATGCATGGTACTGGCAGGCGTCAATTTTGTAGAATCAGGGTCCCGGGGGATTCTCCGAGGCACAGCAGTGTGTGTAGAATGGACTGAGTAAAGACGAAGGCTCAGGGCTTAGAGTTCAGGAGGTTTTTGGAACTTAGGGTTTGAAATCAGGGATATTCTGAAATAAGACGAATACCAAAACTGGCTATAGCCTGAGGTGAAATGCTGATTTAGGTAGGAGGATATGATCTAATTGTACTTGGAGCCATTACCAAAGAAGCCTTCCCAACAGCAATACTGCAATCCCTCAATTGTACCTTGTTGTTGGGCTGCTTGAGCCTGAGAATGCGAATATCTGCAGTTATACTTGCTGCTCTTTGGTAGGGAATGCATGGGCAGAAGCAACCGGGGAAGCTTGCATGTTATTATTGGGGGTCACATTCTATTTGGAGGGTCAAGTAGGAGCTACTATAGGGTCCATTCCTCCATTCCCTACTGCCAACCAGCAAGTATAACTCTGTGTAGTTTCCAGTGTTCTGGCTTCTCTGCAAAATCAACTCCCAGCCCCAATTCTCGAACCCTAGACGATGGATGATGTTGGGTTCAGCCTACAACAGGCCACAAAGATTTCGGTTGTAGTCAAGTTTTTCCTGCGTAGTAAGAGTCCCACGTATGACTCTTACAGGGTGGGGCGAACTCCTAAACCCTGAACATGGCCTTAGAGTTTAGGGTTCAGGGCTTGGGGTCGAGGGCCATAAGATTCTAGGTTCTAGGCTTAGAGTTTAGGGTTCAGGGCTAAGAGTCTAGGGTTCAGGCTTTAGAGTTTAGGGTCTAGGGCTAAGCTTCTAGGGTTCCGGGCTTAGGGTTTAAGGTTCAAGGCTTAGAATTCAGGGTTCAGGGCTTACAGTTTAGGGTTCAAGATTTAGAGTTTAGGGTTCAGAGCGTAGAGTTTAGGGTTCAAGATTTAGAGTTTACTGTATGTGGGACCCAATGGGCGGGTGGATATATTGCTATTGCTTGGGAGATCTGCTCATTAAATGAATGCTTGAACTTGAGATGTTGAACCTTAAGCCCTAAACCCTAAGCCCTAAACCCTAAACCCTAAGCCCTAAAACCCTAAATCCCAAACCCCTAAACCCCTAAACCCCTAAAACCCTAAAACCCTAAACCCTAAACCCCAAAACCCTTAGCCGTTAAAACCCTAAGCCCTAATACCCTAAACCCTCACCCCTGAACCCTGAACCCTAAGCCCTAAACCCTAAACCATATCTTGCAGTTTAAAGGTTCAGGTCTTGTAGCGTATGGTCTGAAGCTTTGCAGCTGCAGAACGCGGTTCAGGGTTTAGGGTTTTAGGGCTTAGGGTTTATAAAGGGTTTTAGGGCTTAGTGGGCCCAGGGGTTAAATGTATACCCGAATAATGGAGCATCACATGGAAAAGAAAATGAAGAATGACATGGAAACTGCTATATATGAACAAACCCTTATGACATCCATGTACCATAGAACCGTGTAATAGGAGTACACTGGTTACCCAAGGCTCGAAACCCAACGTAATAGGCCGATGGATCCATCTGGCTCACTAGGGTAGTTTTTAAAGATCAGCCCCCCGAAGCAACAGGCTGTGCAGTTTAGGATTTCGGGTTTGGGGTTCCGGGTTTGGGGTTTAGGGCTTCGGGTTCTGTAGACTTATCGGCCAGACTTTACAAGCTCGACGCGCGATCCTACTTTGTTTGTGTAGACCATCGAAGGGGATTCACCCCCCTCGCGCGTGAGTAGACCCGTAAATCCGAAGCGTACATAGCCCTGAAACCCAAAACCTAAACTCAGCACCATGCATGTCGCAATCCTACTGATGGCACTCAGTAGATTATGAGTGAGCGGAATACAAGGAGTCATACGCATCATTGACTATATAATGAGGGCGTTGCCTTTGGAATTTTGATCCTTCTTTCCAACCAATCTCCAAGTCCTGAATCAACAGATTCAACCCTAAATGATAATTTCCATTTTGTTTTTCAGTACCCCTGTATAACCCCAATAAAACCCTACATACTGCATAATCTATATATCCCTAAATAACCATCCAGGCTTACAGCCGGGAGACTGGCAGCGGGCGACTGCGCCCCGGGCGACTCGAATGTCGGGAAGCTTGGTGTGGTTTCTTCGGCATAGGCATAGACGTTCTCTGGGGCGCTATGGGGCTAGAGCAAAAGATTCCCTTAATAAGCCGCCTTCAAAGGCAGTTACTGGGAGGGGGAATGACCCGACGAAAACAGCTGTAGGAATTTAGCACGAAGTTGATATGTCTCTTCAAGCAACATATGCTTAATGCCATGCCTCCAAAACCCAGACTATTCGGGTATAGAGCTCCGCTTTTGGGACTTGAGTTTCAGGTTTCTGCCGGTTGTTGCACTGGGTTTTTTCAGGGTTTCTGCGGGGTTAGGGTTCAAACTATCTCTCCGCCTAGGATTGAAACTCCCGCAAGTTCGCGCGCATAGGAGTGTTCATCTGGCTAACAGGAGAGTGAGCTAAGTTTCCATCAGTCTCATGAGTTGTTTTCCCAGGGTCTATGGATATAATTATTTAGAACTCCTCAAACCCACTACCACTTTGTCGCAGGTGAATATATCAAGCCATTCATTACCATACGTATTCCGTATTGATGTTCACGTTTCAGTTTCATCATCAGGCAGTTTGGAATGGGAAAAAGTTCTGCAGGTACAGGAACGCGCAACACTGCCGTGATGATCATATACAGTCGCTTGGGAATTTTGTACGCGTCATGCTCAGAATGAATTTCCCCGGAATTGGAGTAGCTTAGGGGCCTTAATTGTGCAAGATCATGCACCAAACGTTGACGCTTCTGCAGTAGGGTTTACAGAACAAGCTAATTCGGAGTAGGGGATGTGGGCCTGGGGTCGTGGCTACGTGGACAGAATGGCTTGCATGGGGAAACTGCGGGGGGATGTTGTGCTTTGATCCTACTTGAGGATGAACAGGATAGATCTAAGAGTACCCTGCAAGTCTAAGCCTGCAATAGCTGCAGCTTTGTCTTGCGATTTCTGAGCGAAATTAGTGTTGAAGCTTGGTATCCAGGCAGTACATGGTAAGGCTAGACCTTGTAGGATTTCATTCATGACTCCTGGAGTTTTAGACGTGTGGAAGCTGCTGCCAGAAAGGATGAAAGCTTCTATCATGATCCCTAAGCCCTAAACTCTAAACCCTAGCTAGCATCCCTTCCAGAGTAGCCGCGTACTGGGAAAGCAAAAGTACGCTTAAAGATTCATGGGCGGCGATATGTAGAGTTATTTTGATAGGGTCTCCAGGGGGGCCCCCCACAAAACAACCCCCGAAAGAAAGGAACATATGGGGACGATTAAAGCCATATTTGAGGTGAGTTTGGGTCTGATTGTGTGGGGCCCTATAAGCCCTAATATAAGCGGAGTAGCTATGGCTACAAGCCCATGTAGCGCACGCATGAACCTTCACGTGCCGCAACTTTTTCTTTGGGATGATTACCCCTCAGTAGCTTTACTCGTTGCATACTGGTACAAATGATAGTGAATACTTGCTTTTAGGGATTGGAGGGTGACATTATTTGGAAAGCGGAGTATAAGTCACGTTTCACGCTTCCAAGGCATGCAAATCAACTTTGATCAAGGCATGTTTAGTGGCTTCGGGTTGGCATTGGTCGGTGTTTTGGGGGGTCAGGGGGTTTCTTCCTGGGTGCTTTTAGTGGAAAAGACCTTATTCAGACCTTTGTAACAACAGCATTTCCTGTCTGGGCACCGCGGATAGCACACTTGACCATTTGCAAGTTTGACTTAACATATAAGCAACAAACTGTTTCGGGACGTTGGCTGGACGGAGTGGGGGCTCCTCTTAGGCAAGGGGACCGGAATCATGGCATTGAGGCATGGAGCTGTCTCGAAAACAGCAAAGTATGGGTTTCCAAGTCCCAAGTAGCCGCAAATGTACCAGGCCCTTTGATAAAATCCCAACAGCCGAACTTGAAAGAATTCTGCACGCAAATCGTTTATCCTCGTCAGACCAACTGTGGTCATTGGCTTTTTTGTTTACAACCAGCACGTGTCAGCACAGCGCACAGCGATTGTGGGCGTTGTGTCCCATTGTGGCCGCGTCAGATACGTGACCCACCTTGACGAGCCAAGTGTCAGCGCGCGTTTCATTTCATGTGCGCTGCAACATGGTCTTGTAAAGCAGATAGAGATACACATGCCTGCACGCCTCGCGCCTCATGTTCGAGCTTGCGCCATAAACAGTTTTCATTCAAGACACGGGTCATGAGCACGACAAGTGCAAAGACTCAAGAGGCACAGCACGCAAGAACGCCTTATGTATATTATCGGCAGCTTGCTTTCCCAGACCCCTGGGAGGATCCAGAAATTAGATCCCCTATATAGACCCGTTATGACCCCTATATAATCCTTATACATTTTCCATATGGTTCTAGGGGATCTAATTTTTAGATCCCTTTGGGGGTCTGGGTTCTCAAGCCCAAGAAGGAGTGGGCCTGTTACCATGCAAACCCAACGTCTTGATTTTCCAGTTGTTGATGGAGGTTGCGCTACGGGACCATTCTCTACATAGTGTTACTCATCCCAAGTGGAGGCCCGGTGGCCCTAGTTGCGGCATTGGCAGTATGAGCAACGATTGTCTTGCGCCGGCAAGTATCCCCCACATCCCCAAAAATCACAATAGCGAATCCTCATTCCCAGGGCGCTAGACGAATTTTTTCTGATTGTCTTAAGGTGTACCTCTTGCCCCCATCAGATGGAAAACTGACGGATGATTAATTTCATTGTGAAATGGGTTACCCCTAAAGATGACATTCTAAACGTAGACAGCAGACAGCCACATTATGAGCCAGATCGTTCAAGCGACAACCCTTCAACCCGAACTTGGCAACCTGCAAGCCTGACGAGTGCAGCACGATCGTTTCCAACTGCGGCTTGCATACGCCCACTGAGTTCTGCCTGCTACTTTTCAGCGGTCCCCGGGATGCCGGTGCGATGGCGGCATTGAGGACCCATCACTCATTAGGCTTTCACCCCAAACGGTGGTTTATGTGGACAACAGGGCCCAAATTGCCTCACTACAAGTTTGTGTGTTTTGTTCTTTGCCAGCGCTAGCTGGACGGTTTCCATGGTCTGAGGTTGTAAGGTTTCATTGTTTCACATGGAATTTTCTCGTGCAGGTTTCTTCTTCCAAAAGTTGAGGGCCACTTAGTGAATCCGCAAACAGTATGCGTGCCGGGGGTATCGGTCTTATTAAGATTAGACATTTCACATTTCCCTTCAGCACCCTCGCTGCCCGAACATGGTTTTTCCTCACGACGGCTGGTGCAAGAATGACTACAATTTCCAGTGTCATGTCCATCTTGTTCGTTCTCCATAGTCTAAGCCGAAACCCTCTCCGTTTGCCTACTCGATGCCGTTAGCCTCCAATGCAAGCATCCCAAAATTTGAAAAACAGGTGAACATGCTAGCCTCTATGTGCACGCCCACAGTGCTATTCCCACCATTGTATGTTAATGCATAGGTACGAACGCATACATGGATATATATATATATATATATGTTTGATGTGTTTCGCGAATTAATTTCAAAGTGAGCAGCTGCTCTTGTGAGGACGCTGGCACCGAGGTTACGCAATGACCATGTGAAGGCGCGAAGGGTTCTCGGTATTAGGTTTCTGAGGTGCATGCAAGTACACAGGTAGTTGCAAAGATGTTATCATGCATACGTATACATTTACATATTTAGACATCCACACGTATGGCAGCTGTAAGTACTGCAGGGTAGATGTCGCATTCTTGGGCCCGACGCTTGACACAGCGCGGATCTGTATAAGAGCGTGCGCAGCCATTGAAGACGAATCCAGACAAAACCCCGTTATGTCTAAAAACGACTTGCCCGAAGCTCCAGGTACTGGAAAGCTTTAAACCTTAAGCTCTACCCAAATCTTGTTCCCCCGCTTTCGAAAGGCTCCAGGATTTTGGAATCAGACTCTCCAGGCAGACGGAAATCGTTCTGCGGTTTTTTAAATGGACAGGCTGGCCCTGAAGCTCCATAACGCTCCATATGTACATCCTGCGAAGGCTTGTAAGGCCCTACGACACCTCAGAACCCCACGGCTGAATCCATTGCTTTGCCCGCTAAACATCTAAACCTCACCCAGAACTCGAAGCCCCAAACCCTAAACTCTCAACCACAAACTTTGAGCCCTCCGCCGAAAACCCCAAACTTTAAACCTAGGTTCAAAACCCCAGCCCAAGACCTCAAAGTCACAGCCTCCACACAAATCCAAAGCCTCGCGCTCCGAACCAAGCAGGTCTTCTTCGTCAAAGACGCGGAGTTTAGATCGGCGTTCGGATCGGCGCTGTCCTTGGCGTCTTCAAGCCATCTGGGTCACCTCTGAGTTCATACCCTCGGCCTCAGTTCTCCTTTCAAGGTCTATTACAAAGTATGTATATACGTATACATATATACATATACGTTTTCTGAACACATATATATATATGTATATAGATATATATATATATATATATTCATTCACATAGCTTGACGGACACCACAAAAGGGTGCTGTACGGGAGAGGCAGCACTTTGGGGGGGGGGAGGGGGTGTAAAATATACAGGGTATATGTAAGACCTGGGGCTGGTGTATTATAAGACTCATATTAGTTTTTGGGTTTGGGATTGTAATGCCCATGTTTGGTTTGAGGCTTGTAATTAGCCCAGCGGCATACTTGCATGGCAAGCACTTCTTATGCAGGAGCAGCTTTGGCTCCTAGACCCCGGAGGGTTTGAAGCGTACGGTTTGGGGATCTAGAGTGCATGCAATGCAGAGTTTTGGGGGCTTGGAGCAATGAATGTTTTAAGGTTTTAGGGCGGGCAACCCGAAAACCTAAACCCTAACGTGGACGTGGCTGGGTTTAGGGAGTAGCGTTTAGGGTGGGGCGCTGAGGGCCCATTTTGCCATCTTACAGACCCCACGGTTGGGGATCTCTCTGGCCTTACATCCTGTTGATTTGAGTTATAGTCTAAACTCCTTAAAGGGGGTTATATAGGGGATCATATAGGGAACTACTATAGGGGTTATTAAGGGGGATACTAGGAGTTTAGACTATGGCTCATTTGGGTATTTGTGTCCTTAATTTGGGGTTGAGGGTCCGCGGACCCCAATCTCACAGTGGGGAGATTCACTATTAGGGGAAGCCTTAAAGCCCTAAAGTCCTCAGCCCTAATGTCCAAAGACCACGCCCGAAGCCTTAAACCCTGAAACTCAAGAGCCACAGCCCTAAACTCCCACCACCAACCATAAGGGTGCAAGAGCCCAAATGGCATAGTTCAAGCCCTACACCCTAGACCATTTTCTGAGGACCGTGAGGGCCGCCCGTTTTGGGGCAATACCCGCTAAACAAACCCTCAACACAAACTCCTAAGCTTAGACTGTGAGCCACAAACGTGAATCTCTTAATCATACGCTCGCTCGTTCAAAAACCCCAAGCCAGAAGTTCCCTAAGCCGAACCCCAAATCCGAATCTATTAGCTTTAAACGCTAAACCTTCAGACCCCATCACCGATCCCCCAATATAATACAATCCTCATTAGTCTAGTGATGCCCCTAATGTTGGCAAACCCGAAGCCCTACAGAACCCCTACATAGCCCCGTATCTCTCCGGCTCACATCTTGAGGAAAGCAAAAAGAAGTGGGGTTTTGGAAAGATGGCGTCAGACAGGCGCAGCTCCCGCTCGAGAAGTCGCTACTGTGACTACAGCTATACCTAAACCCCCCAAAATATGTAAGATAATGGCCCTAAACCCATAATAATAGCCGTAAAGGCCATCATTTTACATACTTTTGGGGGTACTATGACTACCAGAGTGCAAGCTACTGCTGGAGTCCCAGCTTCAGAGACCAGGAGACGCAGACCAAGGAAACTTGGCTGGGCGTAGGGACAAGGCCAGACACAGAGCCGACAAGGGGTTCGAACAATAGGCCCGAATAACCCCTATATTCCTTTTAAAGGGACCCCTATATTGGGAAAGCCCAACGCCCTAACCCCTAATCCCTGAACCTATTTTTTGGGATAACCCTGAACCCTAGGCCCTAAAGCCCAATGATCCTCAGATCCGTAGTCTAAACTCCTTAAAGGGGGTTATATGGGGGATTATATAGGGAACTACTATAGGGGTTATTAATGGGGATACTAGGAGTTTAGAACATGGCTCATATGCTTCAGCCCAGGCTAAAGCCGGTTCCGTCCTCCTGTACCGACCCAAAAGAAGGAGGCCGCGGATGCATCGGTGGGCCTTCAAAAAGAAAGGCTTAGTGCTTTATAGGGGTTTAGACCATGGGCCCATATTCGACCCTACCTATTTCCTGGGTCCTAACTGTGGGTCCTTTATTTGACTTCGAAGGGTTTTTATAGTATATGTATATATATATATATGTATATCTGGTATGGATTCAAAGCCCATACCCGGGACTCAGAATGGCTCTTGGGCAACTAAATATTAAACTGACTTTTGAGGTCCAGGTAGTTGTTAAGGGTGTAGTCAGGGTTTGGGATTCGGGGCTTCGCATGAACCCGTGACTGTGATATTATGTCTCAGTGGAAAAAAGGTAGAAATAAACTCTGAATCCTACGAACACTGTGGTGTTTCGGCAGCTTGGGGTCACCATAATCCTAAACCCTAACTGGCCCTTCTTGACTCCTACAGGAAAGCAGCAGCTGTTTGTCGTCCAGTGAACCCTGAGAATGCACAAGCCCAAAAGCCATACGTCTGGGAAAAAGTCTTCTGACCCCTCACCACGCCCTTCGCTTGGTCAGACATGACAGACTTCCACAGAGCTTGATATATCGGTCAAGAGACCTTTAGCTGCAACCTAGACCCCTCCTAAAGGGTACATGTACAGTAGGCATATAATATGTACTTAGGGCCTAGAGGGGTTCCGCGGAACATTTTGTGGCCCAAGTATGTACCACATAGCTCTGTGGATCGTTTGGGCCTCGCAAAGTGGACGGCGCCCTAAGCACTAGCCCCACAAACGCCTCTGATAGCAGCGTGCGCTCAGCCCTAGACTTGCGGGTGCTTAGTGGAAGAGTGGATCCCACGACAATCCCTATCTAACCTCCGAAATAGTACCTAGTTTCTCACCCATGCTTTCCATGTTTTACGTACGTCTTCGGGTTTCGGGTACCTTTAAGTTGCCACCCAACAGCCCTGTTGTATGCAAACCAACGGTTTTCACTCGTCATTCAGCTTGTATGTAAAGGACGCAGGTAGAAACCTGCGAGTACATCCCCCCCTGTTTCGGTCTCGATGCCACAGCCCAAAACGCTGAGCCCAAAACCCTCCAAACCCCAAGCCCAACACCCAGCACCGCAAACCCAAACCTGAACCCCAAACTGTAGGTCGATGGAACGACACGAATCCACCCAAGCCTTCCACAAAACGCAAGGTACAGACAACCTTGGAAAGTCTAGATAGAGCATCTGAAGCAGATATCAAGCAACCTGTTCCTCGTAAATTGACTTTGACTGGTAGGCAAGGCTCCCAAACTCTGAACCTTTTTGACAGGAATCCTTGTTGGGCTTCGTCGAAATTCTTCGGAACTCTACACCCTGCATGCTGAAGCTGAAGCCACATCCGAAAAAAACATAACAAGCCCTGAAGACCCCGTAAACTCATTGCCCTGAATCCTGAACCCCATTGAGGTACAAGCTCTTTGAAGGCGCTATGCTCTGAAAAGCTCTGAACCCAAATCCCTAAACCCTAAGCCCTCAATCCAAATCCCTACACCCTAAAACATAAACGCCTTAAACCCTAAACCCTAAGCACTAAACCCCATGAGGTACAAGCTCTTTGAGGGCGACGCCAGCCACGTCGACGACCTGGCCGCCTGGGTCGACGCCGCCGTAGGCGGTTTTTCCCTCCCTTCGGGTTTAGGGCTTAGGGTTTAAGGTTTAGGGTTTAAGGTTGGGTTTAGGGTTCAGGGTTTAGGGTTCAAGGTTTATAGGGTTTGGGGATGATCAATTTTTTAGGGTTCAGGGTGGTTCAAGGGTTTGGGGCCTAGCGGGTTGTAGGGCTTGGGTCTTATAGGGTTCTTGGGTGTGTTTTGCTTTCTCCGGGCTTAACGGGTATAGGGTTTAGGGGGCAAGCTGCCCGGTACAACTCTCACTCGAGATTACATAGTGTTTCGTATGTCTCCGAAACATGTCTTGCGGTGTGTTGGAAGTATACCCTAAACTCGAAACAGTCGAGTCTCAACCCGCAACCTGGGGTAACAAAAACGACTTTACAATGAACCCCCCAACCCCAAACCCTGCTCTGCGGCACCCAAACCCGTCAAACCCCTAAACGTTCCTGGCCAGTAGACGCCAAAACGCTCGAACATCTTTAAACCCCAAGGGTTTAGGGTTTAGGGCCCCAAGCCTTACGTTTCTTCAAGCGCTTAAGGCGGCTGAATTTGAATTGGTGGAAGCGATTGCATGCAAGTGTGTTCAACCCTAAACCCTTAAACCCTAAACCGTGTGACAGTGGAATAGTCGCTGATCGTCTTGGAGCCCTTTTGGGGGTTATCATGCTTGGTTTGGAAGATTTGCCAAACCCTGAGCACAAACCAACTTCCTACAACCTTCGGTCAATCCCCCCTATAGTAGTAGCTCTTTAATATGGAATTCATAAGGCCTTAATGCACCTACAATAATAGTCCCTTGTGGTACCCTCAACCCTAAACCCTAACCTGAAACTGCGCCGCTGTCTCCTCCTCTTGGTAAGCTCTGCCCACAACTCGTTTCCATACGCCGGGCTCTCGGTTCTTCGCAAGGTTTCAGGGTTAGGTTTCACAACGAAACCTAGCTGTCCCCCTTTTTTCGGGGGCTTAGGGCTTAGGGGTCCTTAGATTAGATGAATCTACCTTACTCGGGTAGCCTCACACCTAGGTAGCTTGCAAACTTTTGAGGTTGGTCCGCCGCTTAGAGTCCAAGTTGACATCTAGGTAGCTTGTAAGTTGTTGGGGTTTCCTGCGCTTAGAGTCCCAGTGCCGCATATTCATATACTGCCCGAAAACCTATAATCACCCCCAATCACCATTGCTGCAATAGCAAGTAGGTCATCACTTGGATCTTCAGAGTTCTGCAAACACTATCAGGTGACACGGTGCTACTTGGACATGTACTACAAACTTCCGTGAAAACTATACTGTACTTACTTTATTCCAGTTGGGCAACCCTTCTGGTTGCATAACCCCCCTCTAATTACATTTGAGTGCTTCAAGCGGTGAGATTCCATCCATTAACAGTATGACCTTGAAACGCCAAATCGCAACTAAGAAAAACTCCGCTTCCCCAGGCGCGATGGCCTCGCTTGCCCGTTATGTCTTCTTGTTATTCTGTGCCCTCAAAACTAAAGTAAACAGTTTGACCCCTCGCCATAGTTGGCCAGACGTAGGTGGCCCGAGCACCCGAAGCACCAAACCCCCAAAACCTAAACTCGGGGCCTTGACCCGTAACCCCTAAACCTTATGGACAGTACGCTCTGATCCCTTTCCCTGCCTACGTAGATACCATTTACGGCCTTTAGGGTTTAATGCAGGCATTCAACCCTACACTGGCTGAGAGCCCCAAGGTTGCCTTCAAGGGCCTCTCACCTAAGGGTCACTCATTTGGAGTTCTCCTAAAATGTCTGCAGAAATGTAGGACCCTTGAGGGTTTGGAGCTATATAACAGCTTGAATCAAACATTGCACAAGTGGAATCCAGGCTGGCTTACCAGTTCACATCCTCCATGCAGGTGGACATTGAATTCTAATCGCCTTTCCCACAGTAGGTACGATTCATCGATTTTTTTTGTGCCCAAATTAGGCGTGGTTCATAGATTTTTGCGCCCAATGTAGGTATTATTTACAGATTTGAGTGAGTGAGTGAGTGAGTGAGTGAGTGAGTGTCGACCTGGGGTGCCCTCCGGCCTACGGAAACGGTCCCTCTCACCTTCTTTGCCCCTCCGCATGCGTCATCGGGGCTCCAGCACAGAGTTCAACGCTCCGGGCCCCTCAAGCCGAGCGGGGGTATTACAGGGCAGGGTGTGCCACCCAAACCTCCATGGGCCCGCCCCCCCCAAGCCAGGCGGCTTGGGTTGGAATTGGTCACTTGGCAAGACAGCCCACTTCACAGGAACAGAAGCTCTTCCTTCTGTGATCCCTCACAGAGGTACTAAGCTGGGGACACTAGCTCAGAGATGGGGCATGGGGGGCAGGGTGGTCGAACCAATCACGCACACACGCACCGGCAGCAAGACTAAGGGCAACAGCAATTTCAGCTGATCCCCTTGTGGCTGCGAATGCTCAAACAGTATCCCCTCGGCATGTGGGGTAATGCCTGAAGCTGAAGGCACCACCCCTCGATATAGATTTGAGCGCTTAGGTTGTATTTTTCATGGACTTAATTCTCCAGGGCCATGCTCTTGGTGCTATCCTGAATCTTGTACGCCAAGAAGCAACCATTGACTTGCCAACGCGAGCAAGGCTTGGGGGTTTGGGGTCACTTGCCCGTGATACCGCCGAAAACCCTCCTCCGTAAAACCCTGACGAGCAGAGCACAGGGCTTCGGATACTTCTCCTAGAGGGTTCAAGAACCCAAATAAGGGGCCTGTGGGTCCCCAATACTTTGATCTGAAGGGTTTTGGTACCTAGGACCCTAATATTGGGGTACTTGGACCCTTCGGGTATAACCCTGGGTTGGCCTAGGGCCCCGATTGCCTTCCCTCATCCTCCCGAGGCCCTATGTGGCTTCAAACTCCTATAGCCTCCCTTAAGTGGATCGAATATAGGGTCTATGGGGATCTTATAAATGATATTTGGCCGTTCCATGTTCTATCTTAACGGGGTCTATAAACCATGATTGCTGACAGCCCGAGATGCAAAGATGAGGTGGCGATCATGGCTCCGCCCACGCTCCGAGGGCCCGTAACCAGGGCAAAGGACGGTCGAGTTCAAAGGTTCAAGTACCCAAATACTTGGGTTTGGGTATACAAGATGCTAGTATCAGAGAGATGATGTTGTCTGGGACCCCAAACCCCGTTTGTTGAGTACTCGGACACTTAGGTTCTTGAAGGGTTCTGTAGGGTCTAGAAGGAATATGTTGAGATGGGGGTGTGAGGGTGGTCTGTGGAGGATTCTGTACGAAGTGCAGTTGACACCAAGATCCTGCATCATCCTATTGCACCAAGGATTCCTAATGGTGTAGGATACCTAGGATCATGGCGGCTTCATTGTAAACCCTAGAGCCTAATCCCTGTATGTTAACAGTTGTACCTATATAAACCGGTGTAAACCATAAAGCCTCAACCCTGAGGCCAACAGAAATGAAACGGGGTACCCTCAAGCTCGCGTCAAGCTCGCGTACGTTATGCTGGGTAAGCGATCTTATGTGTTGTTTTTGGGGATGCAGAGGGAAGGGCTGAGACCGGAGCACTTGTCATGCCTCAGTATTCCTAAATAACCTCAGTAAAGTGTGAACCTAGGGAGGGTAGTATGAGGTGGGGGGGTGGGGTAGCAGGAGAACTTGGGAACTTGGCTCAACAGGATGTATAGGATCTGCGCATTGCTGATGTGGGTATCTGGGCTTACATGTTTGGAATCGCGGGATGACTGCGGAGGTAGAACCGAGTGACCTTGGTGACTTGCCAGCCACATTGCAACTAGGAGACTCATGGTTTTCAGGAATCATAAAATGTCAGGCTTCTTCCATACAAGCTTGCTGCATTCCTGGGTTCTCCTACTACCCCCCACCCCCCACTCTATACCGTTTTCCCTAGGTTCGCCCTATATTGGGGAAATTTGCGCGTCATGTTATGTATGGGGGTACCCATCTGGTCACGCCACCGAAAATCTCCTCAACTAGTCAGTGACGTGCTAAGTGTGGGGTAGAAGTCTGGGAGTTTACGGAAATTAGGGGTACCTTTACGGGGTGTTCCCATAAGGATTATAGTATTTGGATTATATATTGGGGTATCCCTATTTATGGACACTACTAAGTGGCTATTCTTCCAAACACTGCAAAGCATCCTGGTTTTCGAAGGTCTACAGGGTCCTATGCTACAACCGGTTGGGGCCCTGGACGGAGTAGACAAAATCTGGAGGTCCCTGCATAACGATGACCCGATACCCCAATCTTGACGAACCTCCTGAATCCCATTTCTCACCCTAAACCATAAACCCTAAAACCTCGAGTCAATTCGTAGCCTTGAAAAGGCAAAGGTGCGCATTTAGGCGCAAAGCCCTTTTGTAGGGCCCCAGTTGGTTGCATTTGGGCAAACTTTGAACGTAAGTTTCTTAACATGTCACATTCACGGGAGACTGCCCGGCCCTTTAGCTGGGTTGCTTTTAAGGAATTCAAATTAAATGACAATAAGGTATGTATTCTATACACAGTTATACACATATTATGGTAGCTTAGATTAAATTCCTTAACAGCAACCCATTAAGGGTGCCCCAACTTGGGCAAGCTTGCACATCTCTTATGAGCTATAGTCTACACGCCTTGAACGAGGTTTATATAGGGGATTTTAGCCGGGAGCATTGCAGGGGTTATTAAGGGGGATACTAGGAGTTTAGACTGTGACTCATATATCCTTGTAAATCACAGTTTCCATTTCATTTTCCATGTTCTTTTTCATTTGATTTTCCATTATGGGGCTTATGAAAGGGGATACTGGAAGTTGAGACTATAGTCCAGGTCATCTGTATAAAACCCTTATGATCCTTATAGTTTCCAGCTTCTTTCCCATTTCCCTACAGAACCCCTAAACCCTAAACCCTACTATAACCCTACAATATGGTAGTTTCCACTTTCTTTTCCATTATCCCAATATATCCCTAAACCCTATACCCTAATCCCTAAACCTTAGACCCTAAACTACCCCAACCCCTAAAACCTTAAACCCTAAACCCTAAACCCTCAAAACCCTAAACCTTAAACCCTAAACCCTAAACCCTTTCCCCTAAACCCTAATCCCTAAACCCTAAAACCTTAGAGGCCCCCAAAATCCGGATCCTGAAGCCTGGCCTCCCAGAAAGGAGAACCGGGCACCTCCGGAGGCTATCACTGCCAAGACCACCAAGGACCCTGGGGTTTTGGGGTGTAGGGGTTTAGGGATAGGGTTTAGGGGTTTAAGGGTTAAGGGTTTTAGGGATAGGGGTCTAGGGGTTAAGGGTTTAGGGGTTTAGGGTTTAGGGTTTAGGGGTTTGGGGATTTAGGGTTTAGGGGTTAAGGGTTTAGGGGGAGTAGCGTCTACGTTTTAGGGTTTTAGGGTGTAGGGTTTGGTTTATAGTTTTGGGTTCAGGGTGTAGGGTAGAGTCTAGAGTCTAGAGCACACGGCAAAAATTCGGGTCAGAGCTTGGAATTCAGGATTTGCGGCTTAGGCTGTGACATTTTCAAATGGGGGGGTGTAGGGTAACCACGTTGTTATACAATGGGCCCATTAAGGTCGAAGGGGGGTTGCTCAGTACCACGCACGGCTTAGATTTGAGCTTTTGCATTGAGGGTCAAGCTTACAGGTTAGTCTTGAGGCCCCAGTCCTTCATTTTTACGAACTAGCAGGTGCTGACTCTGTAAGCCCCAAGATCACCCATCTTCCTGCCTCCAGAACCGCCCCAAACCCCAAACCTTAAACCCCAACCCCACCCCTCTCCCAAATGTACTATAGTGCAAGCTCCTAGTATCCCCCTATAAGCCCGAGAATAGTCCCCGATACGATCCCCTCTTTCAGGAGTTTAGAGCCCTAAACCCTAAACCTGAAAGGATCCAGCAGCTGCCAGGCTACAGACTCGCCGCGCTCCGTCCCGGGGCGGCCTCGAGGGTTCAGGAAGGGATTTGCCCGAAATTCGGGGTCTTTTTAAAGGGGATATAAGGGTTATATGGGGTTATATAGGGGTATGTAGGGTTCTGTAGAGGCTATACAGGGCTTAGGGTTCCCAAAATTCGGTGTGTTTTTTTTGGGTGGCCCCCATAATCAGGACTATAATAGTTTTGGGATCTATATTGGGGTCCACTTATTTTGGGAAACTACCAGGCAGGGCTGTCTTCAACTTCCTGGTGACCAAGGGGGAGTGGGGTTTAGGCCTTAATAACGGTTTTGGGTGCGGGCTTTTCGGTGAAGTGGAGGGGGGTAAGATGGATCCTAGTATAGGATCCACATGTATCTTGGAGGCTTATGTAGGCATTGTTATTGGCATCCATTTCCCCACTTTCCCTTGAGGTCCAGTAAGTCAAAGTTGTTAAGCAGGCCTTTGTCATGTAATATAACCCCTAAAGCATCCCTATAATCCCTATAGTTTCGATTTTCTTTTCCATTATCCCCCATATAGCTCCAATATAATGCTGCGTTACCTGCACTTCTTGACGCCACTTGACTTGCGCAGCCCAGCAGGCTCTGGAACTTAGAGTGTGAGGTTTCAGGCTGTTGGTGCAGGTTTACCGTGCAGGCATTGGGGGAGGGATTGTTGGGGTTCTCAAATTCAGGCTTTAAGCTCTGAGCTCTAGACTGCAAACCCCGAACCTTGGGTTTACGATCTTACACTTCAGCTGGAGCAGCCAGGGTTACGGGTTGGGTGCATTTTCAAGGGTTTACTTCCATGTTGAGCATGTTCCCCAGTCCGCGAATGATTTCATGCCTGGGGACGGGGGGCCACTCGGTGAAGGAATTTCCATTCAGCTACCAGTGTATGACACATGCGCACAGAGTAAGCATAGTTGTTCCCCCATGACGGTGACTTGTTTTCATCGGCTTTACAGCAACCAGGTTGGGGCAAGGGAAGATTGCAATGGACTGGCCACGTAGTTACATCTCACGGACGCAGATGTGAGTTCTGGCCACCATTATATGTCTTCTGGCAACTGATTAGGTGGGGACCCAGGTTATCCTCATCGCCTTCAGTCTCTTTGTCATTATTAAGGTTCACAATAACTGAACACCAAGAACCCCAACAGTTTCTCGCCGAAGTTTCCAAGTATATAGGCGCAGAGTCTATAGAGATTCACTGCCAGCGGGGTTTGAAGAGTCAATGAACCTGAATGCCAGCCCTTGCAAGGCCAACCATACAATGTAGAAGCCTAACCAAATATTAGCCAACATATGTCCTTCATGATCCTTGTATAGCTTCAGTTTCATTTCCCACTGCAGCAGCGCTTGCGTCGAAAAAACCCTGCTACGCACGCCCCAAACCACACCCACCCTATGCGCACGACTCGATCTCCAGATTGCATCCATGTACGTCTTAGATGGAAGATGCGCCTTTCCATCGAGGTGTTGTTCAATTACATGACTTCCGCAAATGGAAATGCCCCATCCCCATAAGAGTACCCCTGTTATACAAGTGTATTATGCAATTACATAAGGAATTTGTTATTAGGGCATATTTTCCGGGGGTGGTGGCTACCAGTTCTGCATATACTTCACATAAATTCTGTCAACGCTTCCCACCCCGGTCGGATGCAGGGCTTAGGCTTTAGCCTGAAGTAGCTGGGGACATGCCAAAGTCGCTTAGACTTGTAATTATTAGAGATAGCGCTATTGCCGCATGGTTCACCCACCTGGCACCTGAACCTTACCCTTGGGATCCAAGTCTATGAATTACACTTACTTTTGACCACCCTAAACCCTAAACCTTAAACCTAGTGAAAGATGACTACGTGAGGTTACTTGGATCCCTAGGCTTCGAGAAGCTAAGGCTTTCGGAGAATCGTCCTGCCCCTGTGCGACCTGGTGCGACCAACGGTCGGGGCCCCTGAGAATGCGACAGGCATTCCCTTGTAAGCTATAAAGGTTTGTATGCCCACTTGCGAGTTTGGTAACAGGCCCTACATATTGGGGGAAAATTCTCTAAGGCTCCAAATACCCAAATACGCGGGATCTAGAAATCCATTCACAGTATGGTATCTGGGCCCAATAATCAAAGCATTTGGGTACATGACCCTTTGGGATGCATTAGGGCTTTGGGGTTTAGGGTCTAGAGTTTGGGTAGTAGGTGTCCTCAGTCTCGTGCTTGACATCTCAACTTTACACCTGCTCTAGGAAGTTGCCCACCTCATCGTTCAAGCTTATCCTGCACAGTCTTCATAAATGGGTGTTTCCAGAAAATTAGTGCCCCTTTGTAGGGGCGCCCTCGAAGAAGCATGGCAGCAGTTCCGGGTGTATGAAGGAGTCCCGGGTCCCCCTGTTTATGGAACCTCCAAAAAGGCCAAGGTGGCAGCCACTACCAAGTTAGGTCACCTATCAGCCTGTGAGTGGGTGTTTGGAGTTTGAAGTTAGGCTTGAGGTTTTTGGATGCTTCTCTTCGCACGGTTTATGGATTAGAGTTCCTGTTGAAGGTGGCTGCTTGTTTCATTCTACTTAACAGAACACGAACCTCCAAAGTATGCAGGCAATGTTTTTTCCCGGATGATTTCGGGCCACCTTTTTACTGGAGGTTGGAATTACGAACAAAAGGCGGCATCACAAGCAACATGAGTTTCAACAAGAGCTGCAGTAATGTTGCCCGTTTTCTGGCTGTGTTCTGTGTGTCCCTGCATCCCGACCAGCAACAAGACACAGAAGTTGCGCAGCCTGCTCTCCAAGTCCCAGTAGCTGGCTAGAAGTGGTGCAGTCACAGCTGGTTTTGTGGCCCCATGTGCTGGCCTGGTCTAGACCCAAAAAAAGCACAAACCTTCGAACAAAAAGACGGCGTGATCAGTGCCCATGCCTGCTGCTGCGAGCGTCACTTCTGCCACATGTCTCATGGCAAACCCTGGAAATCCAGAGTTTTTTGCTGGAGCTGTGCTGTGGCCGTGCGTCTTGAGGCTCTAGCAGCTTGATGCTTTGCCTTGATCATGCCTGACCCTAGGACCGCAGCTGAAAGTTCGACGATGCCGCCGGCGCGGAAGATGCGTATCAGCTAATGATCATCTCGCTCAACCCCGCAAAGCCCTAAGCACATGCCGAGGCCAACGTCCAAGACCCTGAAGGCTAAATGCCCTAAGCCGTAAACAGACCCGAAACCCAAAGCGGCAACCCCCGAGACCATCAGCACCAACCACCCCAAAACCTGAGCCGCTTTGCCCCTAGACCCCCTAAACCGCCAACGCCTCTTAACACACGAAACATCTCGATCTCTACTGGGTTCCTCACGTTACTCTAATAGGAATATTTAGGGTTTAGGGATCAGGGTTTAGGGCTACTATGATAAGGAAGCTCAACTATTCATACCGTTATGGGGCAAGTTTTGCTAAGTTCTTCAACAGCAACCCAGTCTGAGCCCCAGGCGTGTCCAAGACGTCCCCTAGGACTGTGAGGAGCCTTACCCTCAGCGCTGGCAACGGGCTTCTCTACTCCGGGATCTACTTCCATGGATTTTATGGGGTTTTCCGAAAATTAGGGGTACCTTCTTGGGGGTCCCTATAATACAGATCATAGCATTTTGGGGTCTATATTGGGGTTCCCCCTGTTTAGGGAAACTGCCACAGAATTAGGGGCAATGGAGAAGAAAATGGAAACTGCTGTTTTGGATTTAGGGTTTAGGGATATTCCTCCAGGCATGGAGAATCAAATGGAAAATCATATGACAGAGTAGAACAGGGGTCATCGGCAGATCTGAGTTGGGTCAATCCCCCACCCAGCAATGGGTATTGTAGGTATATTAAGGCCTTCCTACGTCCCTCTTAACGAGCTATTACTATAGGGGGAATTGACCTAAGATCTAAGTCTATCAGCACAGCTCCAAACGCAAAACCTTGTCCCAAAGAATGGCTACAAACTGTACATGCAGCGGATGGAGGCGCCCGTTTTCACGACCACGACTAAGCCACGCCCTTCTTTTGAGGGACTGCGGTTGCGAAGGCTATCAAGCCCAGGCCCTCCATAGCATTCAGGGGTTTAGGGTTTAGTGGGCCCCGATTAGGTTTAACATTTAGGGTGGGTTTGGGGTTTTAGGTGGATGTCAGCCTTCAGAAGTTGCAAATTTGGGGGGTTGGAGATTTTGAGGGGTTCGATAGTTCAGATTTTATTGTTTTCAGCCGGGGGTAGGAGAGGTTCCCTATTGTTTGAGATTCGGCCCTTAGAACGCTTGGCTTGGCAGAGGGCCGACCCACCTGGAATGAAGTCTATACATGAAACCTCACTGAGCCCCAAAGAGGCCTTTTCGGATGTGCTAGTTTTCCTCTTTTAGTCTAAGCCAGGGATACATGACCTCTTGAATCCAACGTTGAGGCTCCTTACAGTCTTGCAAGGAAATGCAAGCCCTCTCACAAAATAGAGGTCCTTATATGCCCCTATGCCCTCCCTAAGCAGCCGGCATGTCATCCCCAGAAAGATCCAAAGCCTATAGTCCCCCTTAAGGAGATAGAATATGGGGTATGTGGGGAGCTTATATAATAATAGACCCAAATCCATATTCTATCTGTGTTAAGGGGGACTATAAATCCCCAAGCTCCGAATCCGAGAAGCTCTCAGAAATCAACCCTCCAAACCCTCAGCCCCCAATCCCTGTAGTCTCTAAGCCCTAAACCCCTGAACCCTCAGTTTTGACCATCCCCTGAACCGTAAATCTCTAGATCCCCAACCTCATAATCCCCAAACCCGTAAGACCTAAACCCCCATAATCCATGTAGAATCTTTGTGGAAAACCTGAAGGGCTGCACTGGTTTCAGATTCAATTTCAGGCTATTGTTGGGAAGACCTTGTTCTTTTGTTTGCGTCTTGGGGCGCGGCCCCAATCCAGACCGTCCCCTTTGATTCCCAGGGCCTCCCAAGCCCTCAGCACCGTGGGAGCCAGTTTTGATTTTCTGGAACCCCTATTGTTAAAAGAGGGGGAGGGGTCTATAACCCAAACCCCAAAACACGAAATTCGTGAAATCCCTACAATCACCGTAGCATCACAATAATGCCTCAGCCCCAAACCTTAAACAGCACAGCACCTACACCCTAAATCCCCATAATCTTCGTAGAAACCCTGTAATCCTTGTAAAAACCCTGTAATCCTAGCCCTAACCCCTGATTCCTGTATAAACCCTAAACCCTAAGCCCTAATCCCTCAATTCCTGCATCTGTCTCGTTGCCCCCATGGCCCTTCCGCCGCATCAGGCGCTCCGGACCCCTGGGCAGAGGTTCGTGTGGCCACGGCCGAAGCCGACAAACTGGAGGTCATCCCTTACACGTGCATGTATCTGTATACATATATATTCATTGTTGTAAGTGTGAGTATGTATATCTCTATATATATATATATACGCATATGTGTGTGCTTTTCTATACATACATGTGCTTGGATGTATGTGTATTTTTTGCTAACCTACACCCTCAACCGACCTCAGCGGGATTGTGTCCGTCCATCCATCCATCTATCTATCCATCCAACCTGTCTATCTATCCATCTATCTGTCTACCAGCCTATCTACCCATATTTTGATCTTATCTACCGATCCCTCCCGCTATCCTTCAATCAATCCATCCAGAGGCTCGATGTTTACCACCAACAGACCAGGAGAATGAAGCTCAAGGTTCCATCATGTTACTGAGCCGGGAAGATCAACTCATTTCCGAAAAAAGAATTGCAGAAGTTCATATCTGCAGATGCGATGCCTGAATAGCTAGTCCCTTGAAACCTTTATGACATCAAAGCATGCTGCCACTCAAGCCCTTATAAGGCTACTCTTAGGTAACATGGCGATATGTATATGTATATATATATATACATATACATACATATATATATATAGAGAGAGAGAGAGCGAGAGAGAGACAATGTTTGAGTCTTGAGGGCAGTTAAAGGTAGGTTTGAAAGTCATCTGCTTCACCCCAATCAAGTCACAACACCTAGCATACCGCTGTCTTGCTATAATTTCATCAAGTGTGCGCTTCGCGTGCTGCCTGCTGACATTGACTTCAGTCTACTGGAAGATCTGAGTTTGAGACATTCGAGGCTTAGGACTTACGCTTGTCTGGGTTGCTGTTAAGGCACTTAATCTAAGTTATTATATAGGGGAAGCCATACTAGTTACTATATACATATATATATGTATATGAATTGTGGTAACTTAATTCAACTACCTTTACAGCAACCCAGCTGTTAGGCTTCACATCTGCTGGGCTTCGGGCTTCGGATTGCAGATTCAGTGCTGGACAACAATCGTTGAGTCGCGGAGGCTGTCCGACACAATGCCATAATGGCAGAAGGTGTGATGAAGCCGGTCATCTCAATGCTCCTTTAGTAGCCTGTCGTCCCAGAGCCATTAGGAAATGAAACATGTTGGCGGAGGTCATACTTACGCACAAAAGCCAAGACGGTGACATCCCATCATGGATCAAGTGCTGCTGCTTTCCCTGCAGGATTGGAACAACATTATGCGTAGGGGTCTACGTAACTATGGGTGTTGGATCCAAAGTGCCTTCATCAATCGTACTCAGGGCTTGGAGTGGCATTCAGTGAGAACTGAGCTTTATATCGAACTGGACCCATGGGCAGTTTCCCATAACCTCCAGCTGCAAACCCTGTAACTCCTAAATCCCAAGCCCTAAGCTACTCTTCCTGTAGTACTGCTACTTATCCTGCTTGTACTTCTAGTATGGCAGCTAATACCGCCGGCGCTGCTGCTGCCCCTGCTACTAGAGCTACAGCTTTATTCTCCTCTCCCCTGCTATTACTACCAGCTACCGCGGCCTTTACTACTGCTTCATCATTACTACGACCAAGAATAACGATCATAGCAAGAATGCTAGGGTATAATGCACTATGTGACCTTTGCATCCTCATAATGCAAGGGCAATTCCTGTACAATTTCTCATGAGGTCCCCCCTATTAATCCACGAACATTCCCACTACACCCCCAGGGTCCCCAGGCACCTCCGTGTTCGAGAAACTCCAAACCCTAAATCACCCTAAATCCCAATGTACTGCTTCCCCATGATGCAAGGTGGAATTGGCAGGCTTGGAAGGAGAGCTGCAAGCATTGGAGCAGGAGGCGCAGACCACGACATAAAGGTTTGAGTTTACGGTTCAGGCTGTTTAGCATTTAGCTAGGCTTCAGTGTTCAGGGCTTTAGGGTTTTGAGCTTATGGTTCCTAATTCTGAAGGGTTTAGTGTTCAAGCTTCGCCCAGCCGGGGGGGGGGGGTTTGGAACCAATCGAAGAGTATTGACGACAGTGTGCGCACAACCTGTTGGATGGCTGTACCCAGAGTTCTCCGTTCCGTTCTACTGTAGGCGTTAAAAGGGAAGATGGCCAATTCCCTTTGCTGGTGATCTGTGAAAACTAGCAAGCCATCTGAAATGCAAGCCCCAAACACAAGACCAACGCAGGAGGCTGTGAATGATAAGAGTTGAAGGTCGGGAGCTACATCTGGGTTTCAGATTCACATGCTACACGCAAAGTTTTGTTTAGCATAACCTACTTGTCCCATGGTTCTAGGAACCTATACTTGCGGCCCAGGGGGCAGCTTTGCGCGTTTTGAGAAAAACCTAGACCGTTAGGGCTAGCAGCTAGTGCTGCCTCAAAGATTTGAGGGTGCAAGACTACCCTCGGTCTAGGCACACTCAACCCCACTATTGTGGCTTCTTTGATTCTCATCACAAAGCCGCACCCCCCCCCTCTGTAAGCTGCAAATATTCACAAAAGTTACTTTTTCTCTCATCATACCAAAATGAGGAGTACTCAAGAAGCCGGGGGGACTTGCAATCGGGGGACTTCGTCCTAGCAACCCGAGATGCAACACCAAAAACAATTGAAAGCAAGCCTTAAGGCTGATCCAAGGCTGATCCCCAAGCCCTGAACCCATAGTATCCCATGAGTCATAGGATTACCCTGGGCCCCCAACATGCCACCCCCCAAACTAACAAGGCCTAGCAAGCTGTGACTACAAGTCTTAGTAGGCCTTAATTTGCGAGGAAATATATGCCAGGGCCTAGGCCATAGTAGCCGCATGCTTGAATGTCCTGACAGCAGGTGAAGGATGCTGAAAGCAAAGAGACAGAGGCAACCACAACAACGGTGTCTGGGGGGAAAGGTTTAGGGGTCTGGGGTTTATATGTCAGGGTTGCGGGGTCCTAGGTTTGTGCTCACGACTTTCTAGAATGTCCTTGCTGGGAAGCCTAGTCTCGGCTTATGTATAAGGCTTTAGGGCTTTCATTCCTGGGAGAGTACCACTATGGGCTATTAGACCCTTAAATTCCCTATTAGGACCCTATTAAGGGTAGATTAAGGTACCCTTAAGGTCTATTAGCCCATAGTGGTAAGCGGCTTGCTGTCACCGACTTCTTCTTCGTAGCCTGACCCACAAAGCACCTTTAGGAGGAATATTCGCGGCCTTACCCTTGGGCCACCACACTATGCAATTCCGCAAAGTAGCGGTGGTAAAGCCTTGGAAAGCATTAAGAATCTTGCGTCTCCTGGCGTGAGAGGGTCTCAGTTCAAAATGTTACTGTTATATAGTGAGCGGCGGAAAATACTGTAATTCCTCGGAGATGAATTCGGAAACTTAGGGTGGTGCTTCACGTGTCCACCACCAGTGGCACCGGGATTTGTTAGGGCTCAGGTGGTAATGATGTTGGAGGACCTTCTAAGACAACAAAACCTGCAAGAAAACATCGAATTAGTAAG
The DNA here is from genome assembly GCA_905231905.1 of Symbiodinium pilosum. NCBI lineage: Eukaryota > Dinophyceae > Suessiales > Symbiodiniaceae > Symbiodinium > Symbiodinium pilosum. The sequence goes on along the minus strand of CAJNIZ010005781.1, from coordinate 33,651 downwards.
CCATGCAAACTGCAGATGAGTCACCTTGCTGGCAGCGGCCACCTAGTTGTTTTTTTCAGCGCCTTCTCTCAGTCTCTCTGTTGAGAACAATCCTGCAGAAAGATTGATTCTGTCTGTCCCATCATCAGGGTCTGGTCTCCTGGGAGGTCGGAGTCCTGAGGCCCGTAGAGGGCTCGCAGGGGCCTGCAGGACCGGCAATGGGCGGCAGCTCATTGAAATGTTGGGTGTCAGCATGGTATCTTGGGGCATGTTGCGGATTTTGGTGCCAGCAGGGGCCTGCATGGAACCCATAAAGACCGTTGGCCACATACTTTGTTGGTCAATGATGGGCCACAAATTATGCGTGACACCTAGGTTACGTAACAGTAACGTCAGCTTCAGCGGAGCTTTAGCTTCCTCCCAGAAAGAACAGAGTCCCTGTTCGCTTATCCCGCGCTGTTCATGATGTAGGTTTCATACGCCCTGAAACCTTACCCCAAACCCACCCTGCTCAGTCCTTCCAAGTAATGTAGAAACCTGAAACACTAGAAATGTCCCCTTTGGAACCAAATCTTCAACATAGCAGAATATTTCTCCCGTAACCCGGTTCGAATCACTTCGCCCCGCAAGCAGACATGCCTCTTGGGCAACACGAAAATCTCGCGCAATTTGTTCACGAAGAAGCCTGCGCCGGCTAGCAGCATCCAAAAAGCCTCCGCTTATCAACATGCGTCGTCCCTTGCGCCTTCAATCGTCTTCACATGTCAAAAATCCTCATAGGCGCTGGTGTTCAAAACGCCGGCAGCCTGTTCTTCGCGGCGTACATCTTTCGGGCCCTGTAGCACATGATCCTCAAATGGTGAAGCAGTAGAATCGTCTTTGCAGGGGCACACCAAACGGCCAGTCTAGACCCAAAACGCTATGTGCTCGTACATCGTTCCCCTGTGACCCATGAGGGGCACTCATCACTCAATAAAAACCTCTCAGCCCTTAGTACCTGAGTGGATCACCTTTATCTCTGGGACATTCTCAACCCTTTTCAAAGCATTGAAAATGTTTTGAGGGAACCGCAGCAGCTCAGGCCATAGAGATGAGTCCACTAACCCAAGGCTCAAAACTGGGCTGCTGTTAAGGAACATAACTTAAGTTGCTATATTTGATAAACACGATGACTGTATATGTATATATACCCATTATGGTTACTTAGCTGAAGTATCTTAACAGCAACCCCGTAAACTCAGAAAGCCCATGGGCCCTGACCAAACCTTGCTGCAAACCCAGAACCGCTTCAAGCACACCACAGCAGCCCAAGTGCAAAATGTTTGGATTTGTGGGTCCCCACGTTTGTAGCCTCTCAAAGCCCAAAACCCCTTAAACACTTCCAAAAATTCCTGTGGATTTAGGACACCTGTAGTTCAGATCCTTGTATGAAATTCAATTTCACGTTTATCTGAACCGCTAATAGTAGGTAAAATAGTGGTCCCCCAAATCCCTATACATAAAGCATGAAAAAGGCGTGTATACTACATACTTTGGGGGGTTCAGGTAAGGATATGCCCACACATACGCCGTATGAAGCCCTATAAACCCTACAAACCGCTTTTGAACCCTATAAATCCTATAAACCCTATAGACCCTGTACTCTCTATGTACCCTATAAACCCTACAGCCCCCCTAAACCCTGAACCCCATATACTTTAAACCCTATAAACCCTGAACTCTATAAACCCTTAACCCTTAGAAGCTTTCCTTTTACAGGCTGAAGAGCAGCTAACGAGCCAATCTGCTTCAATGCTCTCTGAGTGAGCGGATGGGTTTACGTGAGGTTTAGGGTTTTAAGATTTAGGGTTTGGGGTCAGGGTTAGGATCTAGGATTTAGGGTTTGGGGTTTAGGATCTGTTTTGGGGCTGTTGAGACTGGAGGGTTGGGTTTAGAGTTGAGGCCTTACAGATGTAAGGTTAAGGAAGAAGTGGCATGCTGGGCGCCCTTGGCACATTGCCCTAAATCCGACTAACCCCATATCATGGGCATGGACATAAATACCATAAGCCTTATGCATCCCTTTATGTCCCTATATACCCTGATTATGGGGTATGATTGTGCTCCCTGTTCCGAACCCTATCGCGCGCGCCTCGCCGACTTAGCGAACGTGGCTCTTTCTTGTGGCCTTCAGCGGCGTCAACGGGCCGCCGAGGTAGGGCGCGGTGCTTTCAAAATTAGGATCTTCTTTTGGGGGTGGGGGTCGTATAGAAAGATGTAATATCTTGGGCCCCCCCATTTCTGGATTCCTTCATCTAAGACCGCCCAGTGTTTGAAGAATGGAGATTCCAGATTGACAGAAGATGGAGAGTGAAATGGAAGCCGAATTTATGTATAGGTGATGTGTGGACATGTAGGGCTCATTGAGTTAAGACAGGACTTGGGGTACATCATTTTATCAACAAGTAAGGATTGTCAGGACATGTTATTGGCAACTATCCAGGCTTATTATCTAGGTACCCCGGGAAAGGTGCATATCTGGCTGGTCTGGTTACCGTAAACCCTGAACCCTACAGAGTTTTGAGGAGCTAGAGGATGACCTGGCTAGGGTTAGGGTTCAAAGTGGTGGGATTAATTTTGAGGTGACTGCTGGTGCAACATGTGGGTGCTTCGCGGTAATATTGGGATTCGTGATACTTGTTGGTCATCATTGGCTTCAACACGACACTTGAGAATCAGAAGCTCCGGTGCTGCCTGGTGCTTGGTATTTAGGGAACGATCCCCGCGATAATCTGGGTTGCTGTTAAGGAACTTAATTTAAGTTACTATATGGGGGAAACCTTATTATTTACTATATATACCCATTATGGTAACTTCATTTAAGTTCCTTAACAGCAACCCAGTAATTAAGAGGGTCTAGGCTGCAGCCCAGGCCTGAAGCTTCCTTGCAGAGACAGTTTCAGAACATGATACGCGGGCAACTCGTCTTAAAACAGCTCAGAAACCCATATATAACCAATTATAGTAGTTTCCATTTTCTTTTCCATTATCCCCATATAAACCCCAATATACTATAGTAGTTTCCATTTTCTTTTCCATTCTTCCCAATAATCCTATGCCCAAAGCTAAAATGAGCCTGACGAGCCTCAGGTGCTACGGTTTCAAAGCCGGCAAGCCGCATTAAATTGCATTATATAGGGGTAATATTGGGATACTGGAAAATCAAATGGAAACTACTATAGTATATTGGGGGTTTATAGGGATAATGGAAAAGAAAATGGAAGCTACCATAGTATAATGGGATGTGAGTAGTATTTTAGGATACCTAGCCATAGGAGGTATGTAGCTATTGGTGGACGAAATTTTGCACCGCCTAAGGGGCTGGGAATTGCACTTGTGCATGGACCTTAGGTAGTGCAAGATTTCCTCCATCAGCATAAGGGTCATGGAGCTCCTTGACCCTAGCTGCATGTCGAAACCCCATACCCTCAGCTCCAAGGCCTCAATCCCTAAGGGTCCAAGGACCCAAATAACATGGTTTTAGGGCGCAAATACCATTAATATTAATGGTATTTGGGCCCTTAAGCCCTATTATTTGGGTCCTTGGACCCTTAGGGAATCTTTGTGAACCGCAGCTTTTGTCTGATCCCTACAGAATACTCCTATATGAGCTCTATTCAGTTCCACGTATCCCAAAACACCTCGCACCTTGGTCCTCAAGCTCCCTACTCCTATCATCATGTCGATGCTAAAAAAACCCTAAATCCTACACGACTTCTTGATACCAAACCTAAGCCCTACACCCTCAACCCTAAAACCTAAACCCTAAACCCTCAAACCTCAAGCCTAAGCCCTAAATCCTCAAACCTAAACATCAAACCCTCAGACCTAAATCTTAGACCCTCAAACCTAGCCCACTTCTGCTTCCCATATGCTTTCTTTCGCAGGGCCGGGAAGAGGCTCCCTCGGATGCCGCCATGAGCTTTGGGCTGCTAATTGTTAGGGGTTTAGGGTTTAAGGTTTAGAGGGTTACTCGTAGGGTATAGGGTTTAGGGCTTAGGGTTTAGGTTCGGGGTTAAGGGTTTGAGGTTTAGAGGGGTAGGGCTATAGGGTTTAGGGCTTAGGGTTTAGGGTTCAGGGTTTAGGGTTTAAGTTTAAGGTTTAGGGTTTATAGGATTTAGTGTTCAGGGCTTAGTGTATATGGGGGGGGGGGACATTATGCTGTGGTTATTTGGGGATAATGGAAAAGAAAATGCAAATTAGTTTTTCGGGTTTAGGGTCAAGGATTCAGGGTGTAGGGTTAAGGGTCTAGGGTTTAGGGATTAGAATTTAGGGTCCTTTTGGGCTTCGGGACTAATTAGGGTTCAGGGTCCAGGGTTTTTGGGGTTAGGGCTTAGGCTTCAGGAGAAGGAGTTGTGGGTTCAGGGATCCAGGTAACGATGGAGAATCAGATGCAGAAGGACAATAATGAAATGGAGGCTGAGGCCATAAAGTGATTCAGGGTATGGCAGCTGCTCAGAGATTATGACTTGGAGGGTGTAGGGTGTAGGCCTTCGTTACACGGTTTTCTATCATGACTGCGCGAAAGTGTGACACCACAGGCAGAAACAAACATGGTCTACTTCCCGTACCGGCGCCTGACAAATAGGTGTTGCACACGGCCCGAAACCCATAAAATGATCCACAAGGAAGGCTGTGATTCTATATGTTTTTGGGTTCAGGTACCCTAAGCCGTGTAGCTTTGCCCCTAATTTTGTGGCTTTCGTGTCGTGAAGAAGTGTTTGTGGCTCCAGTTTAGGCCTGTAATGCTTAGGGCTTAGAGCGTCTGTCAGGAATTGAGTGTAGTGCTCTGGGATTCAGTGTCTGTGGGGCATGCATGTTAGTGTTTGGAATCTGGCCGTATTGTTCTATTCTTGGAGTGAAAGTCTGGGACTAGGGTTAGGGGCGGAAAGTTTAGGGACTTTTCCGGGGTTTCAGGTTTGGAGCCTCAGGTTCAGGGGTTTGAGGCCTAAATTGAGAGGGACAGAGTTGGGCAGTGTTCATGTTTTGATGTGTGTGTCTGTTTAGAGTGCATACAGGAAGCGTTGCAGTAGTTATTCAGGCTGCTAGATCAGATATCTTAATGGGGCCCAGGTATTACTGGATCTTTATGTTTGTGACTATGTGACATCAACTGTTGAATCATGGAAACATGCTGAAGGGCAGGGGATTAAAGCAGTGACGCCGGATTCAGGGACATGGGTCCAAGGCGCACGGCGTATGGTTGAGGGATTCATCCGGGGAAAGGCATTCATCCGGAGGAAAGCGGTTGCAGGGGAACCAGTGAGCGTCCAATCTCATCCTGTTCGGGGCGTGGCATTTCTGTGTACACCTTTCCTTCCCTGAGGTCCAGGCTTAGAAGAATTTGCGTATCTACAGGTTGTCAGGGTGGTAAACTGCCGCGCTCTGCGGGTGGATCAACTAACGCATATCAGGAGGCCACATTCAGGAAATCCATACAAGGCCTGAATTGTGAGCCATACACCCAAAGGGTGCAGCTTCTATTTGGCACAAGTTTGGTTGGGGCTTATGTATTGGTATTCGGTCCACGTATATTCCAGTACAGGTGCCTCTACCTTTTGGGACTACTGAAAGAATTCCGAGACAGCCTGCCCTGTGTGAGGAGCGAAGGGCCTGGGGCAGGCGCGAATTCATTCCAATTATCACTATTATTATTAATATTATTAGTATAATATGGTTATCATCCTAATTGTTACTACTATTGTGGGGGTGTCGGGTGAGGACTCTGTCTGAAGTTGGAAGCACGGCCCTAGGGGAGGTCATAACCACGGCCCATGTGAACCCTGGATTTAGGGCTTGCCCAGACTAAACGCTTACAAGTGACTACATACATCGCTTACTCTGGGATTTCAGGTGGCTTGTGTTGTGGTTTGGGAATGGAAGAGTGGATTTGGACTCTAAGCTTTTCGTTTCCCTGAGGCTTACTTGAGAAGCACTCTACATGCCATGGATACGGCACCCCAGTTTTGAAGAACGTTTTCCTGCCCACAACATGAGACTGGCTACTCTGTAAACATGTGCTGAGTGTGGGAAGTTCCTGTAACACACACTTGGTATCTATTGCAGGCTCTCCCAAGAGGGGGACAGCCTTGAGTAATGCGAGGATAGGCGAGGATGTTGGAAACTGACACTCTTCATTCTACTGGCCTTTGGCTGGCTAGGAATGAAAGAATGGATCCTTATAGTAGTCCCTATCTAACCCATGGTAGTAGTTTTTTCATTCCCTTATTCCCAGCTAAGCAAGGGCCAGTATAATGAGGACCCCAGATGATGATACTCATAGGCCTTTGTGGTGGGCAGTAATTCGTCTTCCAAACCTGGTTACGTTTCTGGGGAGGTACGTCCATATGCGTCTAGAGATGCAAACGGTAACAAATATACATACATATATATATATATGTATATGTCTAGGTGCAAATGCAGATGTTATATGACAATCGATTACTTGGACGCCTAGAGCAGGAGCCACAAGCACATTATTGCTCACATACGTCCAGTCTTGAAAGCTTACACCTAAATCCAAAGTTCTAAATCTATGGACACCTATCCCTTACACCCCTGACCTACAAACCCACAAGCCAAAAAGAATACACCTTCCAATCCCAACGCCTAACCCCTTTAAACTCCTTAACCCCAAGCCGAACCCTAGATGCAAGAGACCTAACGCTTTCAGGGTTCATAAGGAGTTGTTTTGCAGGGCCGAAAACTGAAAGCCCTTAGTAAACCCCATACCCCCTGTGCCCTGAAGTTGATAGAGGTGGCGCGTCGACCGACACACCTGCAAATGCCCAGGCACTGCCAATCCATTTTTTGCTTCTAGCGGGGGGGTGGGGGGGGGTGAGGGGTGTTCTATGGTGTGCCCTAAGCCCTAAACCCGCAAGCCGAAAGCCTAAGCCGAGTCGGCGGCATGGGGGTTATGATAGCCACCATCTGATACAGTGAGTATTCTGCAGGCATGGCCCCAGTCGATTTGATCTGTTTTGCAGACTAGATTTCCTTTTGGGATCCTGTATACTCTGGGTGTGTGGGTTTCCTGATAGAACTGCAAATTGCACTCTCTACGTTCTTCTTAAGCACAAAATCCCTGAACTCTAACTTTCAAAGCCCCATAAGCCCTAAACCCTAAAACCATTCCCTACAACCCGAAGATGCGAATCTGATTCGACCTTTAGGTCTCTGCACGCAACGCCCACATTTCGTTATGTAGGTAGACTCTAGGAGAATCAAGTGGAACAGCATGCCGAAAAAATGATTGGACACAAGGGTTATGTCAGGATTGTACCGTGACTTGTGGAACTTTAAATGAAGTCATCATCGGTCTTTGCGAGATCCTGGATTTGTAGCACAGCCCCTGTATTAGACATCGACCCTCTAGTCCTTCTCAAACCCAGGTCCGTTCCGGAACACCTCAGTCCTCCAAGGTAAGCGCAAAGCCTCGATCCCAGACGTCCCTAAGCCCTGAAGCCCAAAACCGCAGGCATCATCCATGAGCCCCACGCCTTCCCCGAAACTCAAAAGCCTAGACATCCTAAACCACTATAAACCCTAGACCCTATATATCATATATCCCTATATAACCCCCTGTATCCCCCTCTGAAGGTACACCTAATTTTGGGAAACCCGCTCGCTTGTAGCCTTAGATCCCAACCCCCCCAAAGCCCTACCCCCACTGCTTCTCGCGTGCTGTCAAAGGCCAACCTGACTGTGCCGACACATCGCAGCTCCTTCAGCCATGTTGCAGGCATCAGCGAGGTTTAGGGCTAAGGGTTTAACAGGACTGCGTTGCTTACAATAAGAAGGAAGCCCTATGGTACTATATACTCCTAATATGACCAAAACTATTCAACTCCTCAACAGCAACCTAGAACAATCAATGCTGGGAGGGCTTGTTTCGAAGAGGGTTGTAGTTCTAGGGGCTACATAGTCGCTCAGAAATACTCCCTGATAGGGGTACCAGTAGAGTAGTAGGTGGCTATATTTCGACCACTTATCGTCATGGTTATTGGTAGGGTTTAGGGTTTAGGGATTTAGGGTTTAGAGACTTAGGGTTTAGGGTTTAGGGTGTAGGGTTTAGGATTTAGGATTCAGGGTTTAGGTGTAAGGTTTGGAGTTCAGGGTAAAGGTCCATTACCACGACCGACCTCACTGGCTGACCATGGTATATATCCACCCTATTGGTAGTCCTCTTCCGGCCAGCCTAAGTAAACCCTTAACCCACACTGACACACAATATACAATTAACCCTGAACCCTAAGCCCCGGACCCTGAAACCTAGAATCTTAAACACGAACCCCTCACCCTAAACCCCGAACGAAATCCTACACCTCAACCTTGAACCCTTAAGCCTAAACCCGCATAGACCTTCATTCGTTTGGGATGACCAATATTGGTAAGAATAGTAATAATAGTAATACTAATAGTAAAGATACTAATAGTGATAGTAATAGTAATACCCTAAATCCTAAGCCCTACACCCTAAATCCTAAACCCTAAACCCTAAATCCTAAACCCTAAACCCCAAAAGCAATAGTAATAGTAATCTGGGGTCACCCCCAACACCCCGAACCCTTTCAATCGCTCCTCAGCTGCCCGGCGGATGTCCGACGGCTCCTCTCGGCGGCGGAGTTCCAGCGTCGCCCCTGAGGCCCTTTGATGGGTTTACAACCGGTTTAGGGTTTAGGGTTTAGGGTTTAGGCCCCCAACGTATAGGGGTTATGTAGGGAGAATGGAAATGAAAATGGAAACTACTAGAATAGGGTATATATAAGGAATAGCCCCCCCAAATAGTACCCTAAGGGTCCATGTACTTAATATTTGGGGTACTTGGGAACCCCCCCCCAAATGAGCTGTAGTCTAAACCCCTTAAAAGGGGGACTATATAGGGGATGATATAGGGGACTATTATAGGGGTTATTAAGGGGGATACTAGGAGTTTAGACTATGGCTCAAATAGTATACCCCCCCAAATAGTACCCTGCGGGTCCATGTGCTCAATATTTGGGGTACTTGGGATCTTGGTACTAGGAATTATAGTACAGGTTTTGGGTAAGTATATGATTATTGGGTACTTGGACCCTTAGGGGTATATACAACCCTGCGAATGAGAATTGATTCTAATATAGCAAGGGTGCAATATTGGGCATTCACATGTTTCTTTTTGAGTGGGGTTAGGGATATTTTTGCGGGAGGGGGCACTGTGGGCGCTCTACACTGTTCAGGGGTAAGGTTTAGGGTTATGTGATAGAGGGTGTGTACCGTGGGTTTAGGGTAGCGGCTCATGCTCATATTGGATTTGTTTCTTGGGATCCAAAAATTGGGTTTACCGGGTTGCTGCTAAGGAATGTTAAATTGAGTTACCATAATATGGGTATAGTAAACGAAAAGGTTTCCTCATTACAGTAACTTAATTGAAATTTCTGAACAGCACCCAGTTTAGGATGTATGTCGGAGAGCCTGGGGTTTGATGAGGGCTGGAAAATGTGTTCGGGTATCCGGATAGAGTCTATACTGCCCTAGACCCTAAAACCCTAAACCCTACCTAAAGCCCTAAACCCTGAACCCTCAAAGCCTAACCTAGGGTTTAGTAAGCCTTTGAAATCTTGAATCCTAAAACACCCTAAGCCCTAAACGAAACCTAAGTCCAACTCCCCCCAACGGCAAGCTTGCCTTCACTCCCGGCAGGCGAACATGGAACCTGAAAATGGTTTAGGGTTTAGGGTTAACATGTTCATCATTTCAGGGCTTTCTGCGTGACCTGTTGTGTTTGCCAAAAGCCTCCATCCCAATATTGGAGTGCTACACTTTAATATGTTTTGGTTCCTGGGTTCTTTTTATTTTCTTCTTGGGTGTACTCCAAAGTAGAGTTATGGCTTGATATAGTCTACAGGCCCTAAACCCTTAAGCGATCGGTGCATCGGTGCATTCTTGCAGAGTTAGCTCCCACAACGTCCATGAGGGATGATCCGAGTTTGGAAGATATAGGGGGCTTCCCAAAATTGAGGGCACCATCTTTTTTGGGGGGAGGGGGTGCCTATGATGAAAGTTATAGTATTTAAGGGCATTTATATTGAGGTCCCCTATTTGGGAAAACTACTATGGCGATCAGACGAGAAGATCGGCTTCGGAATGTTGCGTGTGTGTACTTGCAAGGCTCATGATTCTGCAGTCTGGGCCCTTTGGATATGCTAAGCTCGGCTGGCTTGTGTGCTCCACTGCAACTTCAAGTTTATGTCCAACACCTCACCTCTAAACCCAAGCTCTACGCACAGGGTGGCAAAGCGCCTGTAAAGCTCCAAACCTAGGTTCTCAATGCTTGCTCCCTGAATCCCATGTTTAATCCCCATCTCCCAAAACCCAAGCCGCGATGTCCAACCCCTAAATCCAAAAAGCCTCAGCTTTGGCCCCCAAAATCGGCCAAGGCAGGTATTGTAGATTGGGGTTATATTACTTGGGGCTGATGGGTTATATACAGGTTATTAGGGTTATAATGGGTTGTATAGGGAGAATGGAAAGTAAAATGTATTTCCACTTCAGCTCAAAGTAGGTACGTTGTTGAGACGTAGAGTTCAAAGCTGAATAAACTTGCGGAGATCTCCTTGGTTACTCGGATCCTCCAAACAAGCGTACTACTAGCTTATGCATACCCAATAATGTAGACCCCTGATTAAAACACCCCCTCCTTGTAAGTGCCTTGGTAGTAGGATCCCCTATTTTTGTCCCCATCAGGGGGAGGGGGTTTGTTAATCATGGGTCTAGGCTCAGGATACTATGATGCCCTGCTCGACTGTTTGTGAGGAGCCGAAGATGACTGGCCCCAGGCAAGGCCTATCTTCGGGGACCTGAGTGTTTTGTTTGGACGCATGCTGTTCGATTTTTCGGGGATGGGGTCTGCTTGGGAGCTTGCTGAATCAAAAGGCCTTCTTCTGGCTAACTTTTCTTTAAGCTGCAGAAGGAGGTGATAGTACACCACGGATGTATCTTGTTTCTCATTGCTACTATTACAGCATTCAATATTACTATGCATACTATTTAGTTTATACCGGTCTTTGTTCTTCAGTATAGTTCCTTTTTCTTGGTAGGTTCAGTCAAGGCGTTCATTTGCTTTGTCTCAGTTTGAAGTCGAAGGTTCTAGGTGTTGGGTCCCTACACCCTATAAACCGTTTTCTCAGAAGTGTCATGATATGAGGTCTTGAAAAGATTATATGGCCCTCCTTTAAAGATTACATGACGGTTTTATTGAGAAAGTCCCAAGCACTACCGCCTGAAGAGACACAAAATTACCGGGTTGCTGTCAAGGAACTTAATTTCCGTTACCATAATAGTGGGTACATAGTGAATAATCGTGTTTCCTTACCATACTATTTCTAATCCCTATATACCTTATAGATATATATATATATACACAGCCCATATACTCTATATACCCTAAATACAGTAACGGAATGTAAGTTCTTCAGCAGCAAGCCAGATTGTCTAAAACTCGCTGGATTCGGTCCATTGCCTCCCTTAGCAGTCAATTTGTTGATGTTTTTGCTACCTCAAGGAGTGGGATCCCTATAAAGTAAATTGGCCTGGACCCCGGTTTAGGGTTTAGGAACTTAACTCAAAGTTCTCATTAACCTTAGGGCCTCAGGGCTCCAAATGGCCCACCGTAGCTACAATTTATTGACATTGGGGCCCGATGTAGGTACTAACCTACTTATAGATATGGAGTCCAAGGGTAACCTTAAACCCAAAACCCTAAAACATAAACATATAACCCCTTCTAGCAGTCCCTGGGAGTTCAAGCGGCTCAGAGCTTCACGGTCATTACTTTCCAGCGGACCCAGCAAGTTACAAGGTTTGGAAATTTTAGGGTTTAGGGTTTAGGGCGGGGGGTTGACTAGAAGCAAGAATTTATGGGGAAGTATGTATGGAACCCAATACTCCTTAACAAAGGTCTGTACCGTAAATCCGCATGCAAAATGCAGGTCTTGAGCCAATATCTCTCAGGAAGGGATTTAGGATGTAGGCATGGAGGATTTCGATGTGTGTAGATGTGGTTTAAGGAGTGATGCAGGGGGCGTGGATTTGTGGTCCAAGACTTAGATACCATGCCTTACGTCGTGAAGTATGAAACCTTAGCTTGAGCCTCCTTGAACCCGAACTCGAGAAAGCTAAACCCCCTAAACCCCAAACCCTAAACCCCTAAACCCTAAACCGTAAACCTGCAGGAGTGGTGGTGTGGAAGAGCTCGGCTGCTCAGTCGTTCGGGGTGGGGCTGGGTCGCGTGGATAAAGGACTTGACGACCGCTTGGATTGAAACATTTACTACAATGGGTTATTTTTTAGGGTTTAGGCGTTTAGGGTTCAGGGTTTTGGGGTATATTGGGGTTATAATCATAGGGATAGTGGAAAAATGGAAGCTACTCTAGTATATTGGGGTTATAATAAAGCATGCAAAGCATTCACTGCTTCCAAGTATTGAGCAATCAGCTACATCCGCAAGATCTTTACCTATAGTAAGTATTGCTGCCAAATGTCCAAGAGTTACCAGTTGAGGTCTTCACGGCCAGGAACATGCACTGTTGAAGGGAGGTGGGCTTCTTTGACTAAGGCTCTGCATTGCATGTGCAAAATTTTGAAAGGGCCCCGCTTCTGACGATTGACCTAAGCTGCTTTGATTTGAGGGCTTCCTAAAGTTACGGCTACCTCTTTTGGGGTCCCCGTAATAAGGGCTATAGTTTTTTGGGGTCTATATTGGGGTCCCCTTATTTATTGACTCCTGGTGCTTAGTCGGGAGTGAAAACCTGTGGTTGAAGGCACGCTATCGGGAGTTTTGGTGGCTCGAACGCAAAGAGCAGCTTTGGATCAGGAATCCCAGGAAGGATGAGGGAGACGATTACAAGCATATATAGCTATGATATGTATACATCTATATATATATACATATACATGTATACATGCATACATATATGTACATGTAGACATAGGTGTATGTATATGTGTATTTACACGGACGTGTACATGTATACATATACATCTATTTCGAGGTGTGCTTGGCACCAGGTGATGCTAAGATTGAGCTACATGATCTCAAAGGCACTGTCAAGACGACAGCTAACAACATCTTAGCCGGTCCGACGAGCTAAACGAAAGAATGAGCCCCCAAGTAGACGTTTGTTAGAAAGGGCTTCGACTTACCTTGGGGCGCAATGTCTACAAATAGTGCTTACATTGGGCCCAGTGTTTATACATGTTATTTGCATTTGGCTATGGGTGAAACTTGGTCAAGACGTCATATGTAGAGCTACGTCAACCATGAGCCTCCGCCCTCACACGTGTTCGAGGCCCCTGCTTAAGCCGTGCATCATCCTTTTACGATCATAGAATCCAAGCCCAGGTGTGCATAGAACATGTTTGAAATCCAGCAGTCTAGGGCCAGCTTCGGATGAAGTCTCCATCCCATCGGTAGAGTTATTCCACTTGAGTTGAGAAAAGAGTTGACCAGGATGCGCGAGCATGCCTTCATCTACTTTTATTACATGGGGTCCTTATAGGGAACTATGAGGTCTAGTAGCTCATCCTAGCAGGGCACATTGGATGTACTGCTTTGGCCATCAGTATACAACTATCACATGCCATGGGGTTCTTGTACTGGTCATCGTGGCTTTGGGTTTTGTCGTAGGTGTGGGGCTAAGGCTGGCCACCATGCTGACGACTGCAGTGAGTGGGGATCACAGATCGGGCGGGGCGGGGGCAGGGTTTAGGGTTTGGGTTTTCGGGTGGCTTAATTAGGCTTTAGGGCATTGGCTTCTGGTCTTAGATGTGGTTTGTATGTGCGAAACACTGGAGACCAAGAGGTTTATGCCTTTCTCGGGCACCGAACTTTGTATGCACTGTTGCCTTGCCATTTTAGCAGGTACTCCAAGAGTGGAAGACTAGCTCTCTCTCGGTAAAAGCTCCTAGAGAAGATATTCGATATTCATATAAACACATATTTTTACGTGTGTATTCATTTATTTGATATTTTGTGTGTTTATGTTTTTGGTGCTAAGCGGGAAGCCTGCGGCTATGTGTACAAAAATGTATATGATTATATTCCTCACTTCGTCCTTACGTACCCCTGCGGTCCACCTTGGTCTGCCTTTCCGAAATCGAACCCGGAGGGCCACCGAAAATCCTGCATAAACTTTAAACCCTGAATCCTAGACCCTCACCTGAATCCCAAACCCTGACCCATAGCCCTAAGGGCAGGAAAAGGATGCCATGCGTGCTGTGCCTGCAGGATGCATGAGAACAGCAATTATGGCGTCACTCAGAGAATGGGGGAATATATTATATAGGGAGTATATTGGGATTGTATTATATACCCTTATGCCCTGCTAACCAGCAGTGATTTTTAGGTTTGAGGGTGAGGTCTACGTTTTAGGGTTTAGGGTTAGGTCTCAAGATTCAGGTTTCAGAGTTTAGTTTCATTTTCTGGGTTCGGAACTAGCCTTTCAGGCAAAAACTGGCATCTGATAAAGCAAGCAACACGAGCGATAGAAAGATACCTGAATCGTGTTGTATCTGTCGCAATGTAAAGCCCCTAAACTCTCGACTAAATCCGAAACCCCTAAACCCCTAAACCTCTAAACTCCAACCCCTAAACACCAAATCCTAAACCCCAAACCCTAAACCCCTTAAACCCCTAAACCCCGAAACCCTAAACCTCTAGACTCTCAACCCTGCAGTATACGCAGCCCAGGTCACTACTGCGCTGAGCGCGGCATTCACTGTTCTGCCGGACCGGAGTCTGTCTAACCTCGATAGGAGTCCTCTTAAAGGCAACAAGCGGATACAGATAAGGGTCATGTAGGATAATGAAGAAGAATCAAATGAAAAAGAGGGTGGAAGGTGACATGGGAGCCACTATGTAGGATTTAGGCTGTAGGTTTATAGTATTATACTCCCCCTTAAGTAGCTAGATTATCACTTTGGGTATATCTTTATAAGATCCCCAGATACTCCATATTGTATCTACTTAAGGGGGACTATATGTTTAAGGGATTGGATGCTGGATTTTGAGTTCCAGGTGTTAGGTTGGGGTTCAAGGTCCAGAGTTTGTGTAGGGCTTAGAGGATCTAGGGCTTGAAGGTTTAAAGTTTGGGACTTCAAGGTTTAGGATTTACGGTTAAACCCTAAACCAAGATTTATGGTTCAGGATTTAGGGCCCATAGGTCTGTTGCAGTCAAGCTTGGTGCGCTTTTGATGTGCACGAACTGTTACCCTAAGGGTCCAAGCACCGAAATACTAGGGCTTTCGGCCCAAAACACCATAACCTGGACGGATTTGTGTACCTAAACTACTATTTAGGTACTGGGACCCCTAGGGATATAAAGAAGCTTACGCCGCTGTTTATCCAGGTTAGGCAGTGCCTTCAGGCGTTTGCTAGGCTCGTTTCGGATGGGTGCCGGGCCCTGACACAGCTGTCCTGAGAAGTTGGGTCGTTATGGCAATGTCCGCACTGACGCCCGAGACACTAAAGTCTACATGGGGTTTCCTAAAATTAGGGGTACCTTTTTGGGGGTCCCCATAATGAGGACTATAGTATTTGGGGGCTATATTGGGGTCCCCCTATTTTGGGAAACCCCCATATAGTTTGCATGTTTTGTTCCATGCCACCAGACATGCTTTGTGGGGCTTTGGGCATGACAGGATCCAGGCTGCAAGCCGTCTTAGATGTGGAATGGAAAACCCGACGCGGAGCCCCAAAAGCTTAGTGTTGGGCTGGCCCTTGACATGACACCGAGATCTACCTAGGAACTGAGACCCTGAACCCTAAAACCTTGAACCCTGGCTAGACCCTCAAAATAGGTAAAATAATAGCCCAAAACTTCCAAAAATATTCCAAAAGGCAACTATTTTACATACTTTGGGGGTTTCAGAGAAGTCTTGAAGAGGACAAGCCTGGATCTACTTCTTCGCGGACTGTGATGCTGACGGAAGCGGTCGGATCAACTTCGAAGAATGGGAGCTGGCAATCAGGCGGGGTGTACCCCTGGGTCTTGGGATCCTTTAAAGGGACCCTAGGGGACTACATTGGCTCATATAAGGGGCTACATTAGGCGAATCAGGTGGGGTTTGGGTTTACCTAGGGCTTGGGGTGTGGGGGTTTCAGGCTTCGAGTCTAGGAATTAGGGTTCATGGTTTGCTTAGGGATTGGGGTTAGGGCTTATAAGTTCCAGGTTGAACAGCAATATGGCATCTAGAGCAGAGTGACCATGATCATGGTGGTGAGGATGATAACAACCATCATGAGGATGAGGGTTGCGGCGGTGGGGGCCGTGTTGGTGGAGTCGTCGTTGTTGCAGCATTTCTCGTTTCTTGACTTTGGCCTGGGTAGTAGGTATACAGGCTGCTGGGAGTAATCATGAACGGTCTAGGACAAAGAGACGCCTTCTGCCAGACTTGTGCAAGTTTTCGGTATCTGTCGCTACTGTGGGTTTTAGGGTTTAGTGTTTGGGTACTGGTTCTGTAGATTCTGTAGATGCTATGCAGATGTTTAGACCCTACACCCCATGCCGCATACTTTGGATCACTGAAAGATGTCATAGAGCAGCTAAACAAGCATCCCCCCATCAGTCCTGAACAGGCTATCTCAAAGGCGTTAGGTTGTAGAGCCTGGACTTTCGGAGTCATGGGGTTGCTTTGCTTGCTTTAAATTTTTCGGGTGCTTCACACTTGGATTCACTCAATGATCATTCCGGCATGTGGATTTAGCAAAGCCGAACGATACACTCGCTGTGTCGCACTGCTTTGTTGCTTGCGCTTTCAAGCCGCGCAGGCTGACAACCCTTAGTCCTAAACACGTGGTCTTACACCTTAAACCTTCATCTCACATTCCGAAGGTTCCTGCCTGGAAAGCAACTTCCTAGATTTCTTCGACTTAGGATGAAGGTTTAAGGAACACCAGCCTTTTCAAGCAAAGTCTCTAGACCCTCATACCCTCCACCCCAAACACGCAAATCCAAAAAGACAGCGGCCTGAAGCCCTAAAGTAAAACCCTTAACTCTGGAACGCTGAGCTCTAAATCAAGTTTCAGGAAGCGGCTGAGATCCGATGTCTCCCGATACCAGTCCGGAGCCCACCCCAGGGCTCCAAGTCTATTTACGTTGCAGAGCTGTGGTTTCTAGGGTTTAGGGTTTAAGGTCACCTTCAACCCTGCCTTCTAGTATATACTTGGATTGGAGCCTCCAGTCTATGACATAGGACTTACCTACCTTCGATCCCAAGGTCGACGAAAAGTACTTACTTTAGATCCCATAAGGTGGGTAGATACTTTTTCTCACTCTTTGGCCGCCCATGTCTATCAGAGTCTTCAATAATTACTACTACTTTGGGACTTCAGCAAATTGGGGATTCTGGATCCTTACAGTTACGCATGCTCAGCAGGCTATGTTGGCTTAAGGTTGGTTGGGGGTGGGGGAGTAGGATTTAAGGTTAGTGCTTTAATGTGTGCCAAAAATAGAGTTACAATCAGCCTCATGAATCTCCACAGAAAGTTGGACATGCCTTCGGCCATAACACCTCAACCCTAAAGCTCGTGTCAAGTGACTCCGACAGGACGCAGCCCTAAACTGCATAGCGATAGTCCTTCGTTCCGTGCCCATAGACATATTCTCGGAAGCATAGTAAGCTTCAAACGAAAATTTTTGGTTCTTTCAATAACATAGAATTTCATGGGTCTGATTACTATTCACAATCGGGGCTACAGGTCCGCTTATCCATGAGCTTGCCTCCAGAAGGCTGGTTAGGGGGATTAAGTAACCCTAAGGGTCCAAGTACCCAATAATCATATACTTACCCAAAACCTGTACTATAATTCCTAGTACCAAGATCCCAAGTACCCCAAATATTGAGCACATGGACCCTTAGGGTAAGATTTGTACACATGGGTAGAAAGTCGCCTGAACCTCCATCCAGGAGACCACCTATGGAACGCGATAAATCCTAAACCCTCGTGTATGTGACGGGTACCGCCAGCAACAAAGATCAAAAACGTTCCCTGACCACCGTAGACCCCAAACCCTACACCCTAATCGAACCCGTAGACCTCATAAACCTGCAACCTGCGCTGAAGTTTAAATCTACTACCCCAAGATCCCAAGTACGCAGCATCATACATTTGTCCTACAACCTAACAACCAGTGCCATAAAGTACCCATGTCCCAAGTACACTGGGACTGGCTACTTTGGCCTTCAGGAAGAGTATAAAAGCCCAAGCGCCAAACCTTCAGCTGTGGAACCAAAACTGGGTTCCTGTTAAGGAACTTAAGTTAAGTTAGCATAGTAGGGGTAAATGGCAAATAACCCGGTTTCCGTCTTTTAGTAATGTTGAAAACTACTTAAGAGCAACCCAGAAAAGGCTCTTGGTCTTGTGGCGCCAGCTGGATTCCGACCACAGTGGCGAAGTGAGTGTTGAGGAGGCTCTACACCATGTAGGGACATGGTCTATATGGCCTAAGGATTGGATTTTAGAGGTTCGCATGTAGGGCTTTGGGGATTCAAGTTCGGGCTTGAGTTTTTACAAATTTGAGGATTAGAGTCTTGGGTTTGGTGTTTGGGGGTTTTTGGTTGGAATTGTCAATTTTGGGGTGTGAGGCATAAGGGTCTCCGATGGGGTGTTCTGATTATGAAGCCTCCCCACTCCCCCACACAAGTAAGGACTCTGAATATTCCGCGGTCTCCCAATCAAATTTTGGCAAGCTTGTTTAGGGGGTGGGTCCCAACCAAGAGGAACTGATAAACTCTTCGGCTGCTTAGACCGGCTGGCTTCTCTGGCATCTGTACCCATTATTAATGATCCATTCAGCCAAAAGTTCGCTCCATTACGAACCCATTTACTAATCCGACCCCAACATTACACCCTAAACCCTAAACCCTAAAGGGATCTAAAGGGTCTCCGGCTTACAGTTCTTAGGGTGAATGCTCAAGGGATCGGCGTCTCGTAGGGCGTGGCTCACGAGGATACGCTACGTTTTGCTCTATCTGGGTAGGAACAGCTCAGAGGCTGCGTGAATCTTCATGTAGAGTGGCTTACTGGTACGTCTCACTTGAAGTTGGAGTTGGGACTTGAGAATACGGTTTGGGGTTTAGGGTTTGGGGTTATGTGGTTATGTGGTTAAAGGGTTGGAGGGCTTTGACGTTTCCTTTTTGATTTAGTGGGTTTGGAGGCTTCTGGGCACTTCCTTAACAATCGCGGCAATGTTTGAGAGCTGGCCCGATTCTAGACAAATGTGGTCTATTGACATGCGCCCGTACCCACACATCAAAACATCCCCAGTACCGACCCACCAACTACCTCAAAAGTCTTATAACTGAGGGTGCTCACCTGGTAACTCCTTAGCTGAAAATCCTTGAGATCCTTCGGGGTTATTATGGGGAAGCCAGGGGCCTCGAACTATGAACCATGGGCTGAGTGGACCCTATCATCCCCTTTTCTACACCTTTTTTAGGATCCTAATGGGTAATTGTCGGGCCTAAGAGCCCATCCTGGTACATTAATGCCGGGTTCTGATTATAAACCCCCCCC